>BJBW01007876.1:33047-84453 GCA_004320125.1 Scolopax mira
TGCTGGTATCTTTTCCACACTACTCCCTACGTTTGAAGGCAGTCAAAGGTACAAAGGTGCCAATGGACAGTCCTTGTTCAGGACAAATGAAAACACAGACTACGATGACATGTTGGTATCTGCAACATCTTCCGAGGGATTTGTTGCCAGCTGTTGTACGAGAGACCCCAACACCACAGATGAGAGGGACAAAATCCCCTCCATGTTGGCATGGTCAGAGTGGGAGGAGCAACAGGCTCCAGCCCCAGTGGGATGGCACAAGCAGCACAACCTTGGGACCATCTCAGCCCCAATGAGCTTTCACTAATGACTGCAAAGTGAAAGCTCGGTCCTTTCTCTGGCACATGTCACCTCCTTCTCTGCATCTTCAGAAGGAAAGAGGCTGGCTGGGGAGAGCCAGCTGCTCTCCAGGTTAGGGAAAATGGGGTTTCTCAACTCTTTTTGCAGGACACTTGTGCACTGTGAAACTCTATTCACAGCCACCTCTTGGAAGGTTTGTCCCAGACCACATGGAGAAGAAATGTATTCTCCTGCAGTGTCCTTCTCAAGGCCCAGCATCACCATCCATCATTGTAAGCCCTGAAGAGGAGAGTGAGACAGCCCAGTGGGGCTGCCTTTGGCACCTTCTCCCTTCTCCACCTGTGCAAGAGTCCACCAGCTGCCCAAAAGTCCACCAGTACAAACAGCTTCCCTGCTCAGGCAACACTTCTCTTCCCTAGGGTAGCCACCAGCTCTCTGCTCCTCCTGGGAAAAGGCACTCTTATTTGGAGCAGCTGCCAGGGAAAAACTCACAGTTTTGCTACAAAAAGAGGGGGAGACATGAGAATTGCCTCTACTCAACAACTTGCTCTCTGTGGCTGGTAGTGAAAAGAAGAGCCATCTACCACATTGTCTCAGCTTCATATAGGTAACATGTTTATTGAAAATCTTCTTCACCAACAACGGTGAAATCATGACCAAAAATTACAAAACATCATGGTACTTGGCTTTATAAAAATAAACTGCAGAAGTATGCCTCACTGGTTTGTACTGGTCTGTCTCTCTCCTTTAATGGTGTACATTATACTCTTCAGCGTAATACCGTTTTAGAAAATTGCATTCCATCCAAAAAAATGCACTTGTTTTTCCTTAGCAGAGGCCCTTAAAGTGACTTTTCCCCCTGCCCTCCCCAACAATAAATATAGAAAATAGCCTCTAAACAAATATATTTTAGTTTGGTCAGCTTAAAAAAAAAGGTCCATTTCCCCCTCTTGGGATATGTAGTGACTAAGCAGCCCATTTAAACAGTATTCAAGTCTTTGGTGGCTTCAGCTGCTTAAAGCTGCAGTTCTAGAAACAGAGAATCAACCAAGGTCCTTTTTTGTCTTTCTCTTCAAAAACCAAAGACTACGAGATGATGTCAAGTGCAAGTCACCAGTACGATCAGTGCCACATTTGCCACACCTTCACCGGGAGCGATGGATCGCCCAGGAAGAGCAACCGGTAGGAGGAGGTCATCTTTGGCAAATGAGAGTTTTCAAACAGAAGGTGTCTTTGGTGGATGAACCTGCTGCATCAGCTGGGGTCGTTTGACTCGCGGTTTCCGTCTCTTTGGCCTGCTCTTCGCTTTGTTGATCTGCACCACAAAGAATGCCAAAACCACCATGGCACCGAGGAAAGCAAAGACTGGAATAGTCTGTCCCACGTCCTGGTTGTACCGACCGGGCATTATGCCTGGGAAGGCAAAGAGGTTTGTCAAGGACTTTGTGTGAGCTACGATGTCTTTGCAGCGTTAATGCTACTGAGCGAAGCCATCCGACCGTAACTCATATTTCAAAGATGAAAGAGCAATTAATCAGATTACATTTCAGCCAGGAAGATTAACAACTGCAGACCGATTAGTGAAAATAAGACAGGGTGCTGATGTTAGAGAAAAGTACGAGCGTTTCCATCCTGCCCTATTTGGGTACATTCATGTGTAACCCAGATTTCCCCTGCAACCACCCACCTTCTGGGCTGCATTTTACCACTAAGCAATGTCTACAAATCACACCAAATTGTGATGCTATGAGGAAAGTGATTTTGTGCTTGTTCCAGAGAACATGCACGCGCACGGCGAGGATGAGCTACAGAACCAAATCCTGCATTTTTACAGGCATTTTTACTCTGCTTTTGTGCGCTCACACAAGGAATTTTAACTAGCAGGAGGTATCCAGCCAGCGCTCCCGAGGAGAGGGACTGCTGCCGACACCCCTTGGACTGAAGAGCACCAAAGCAAACCTCAACTACCTAAAAATCACCTTCCTCCCAGGTTTCTTCTGAATAAAATACTGATACACAAAAACATTTCTCCCAGCCTTTTCCAACACAGCCATGCTATTATTTGCATGTTTTTCACAACTGAAAAGAAACATGTGACCTCTCTTCTGGCTGCACTATGTTTGTAGTTTTTTTAAAGCTTAAACAAAAAAACAAAGCAAAACAGTGACTTTCAATTTTTTCAATATTTACCTCCAGGAATGTCCCATGCTCCACTTTCTCCAGGGGACAACGGTCTCACTTGGGGGCGGTTCTGTCGAAAACTGGGCAAAGCCACTTTATCAAGGTCAATTGACAGTAACTTTTGATGTTTCCAAAGGTTGCTAGAAGAAAGTTAAAGACAGAGGCGTCTGCTCACATGCTTCAGTAATGCAAGGAATTTTGTAGAAACATAAAGAGAAAGTGACAGTCAGAACCTACAGATAACTCACTAGTTTGGAACCAGATGATAATCCAATCCATTCTTTAGGATCTGCAGTTTACAGGCCTCTGGAGTTAAATTAAGACACTACAGGGACACGATTGGATTGGCAACTAGGCAGAGCTAGGTGAGCTGTCCAAGAAGCTGCTTCAGAAAACTATTTCAAAGGCAAGCAGTGACGATGGATTTAAGCAAGTCCATTCACTCTAACTTGAGATCACTCAATCACAACAGCGAATTTACTCGTGAAGCTGTTTTTAAAATCCTGCAGTTTCACACCATAGCTATAAGGTGAATCCGAATTATTCACTGAAGAGGCATTAATCGTCCTTTCCTCTTTGCAATCTGGTACTTCTCTAGGAAAGGCATTCCAGCTGTCTCTTTCCAAAGCAGATGGAACAAATAATTTTTCAGCGGAACTCTCAAAAGTAAGGCTTGTTGCATAACTATAATAAAGTCATATACTAACCTGGGGGCAGTTTCATTCAAAGGCTGTGGTTTGGCCCAGGACAGGTGAGGACAAGCAGGAAGGGACCGGGGTTTAGGGTCTCCCAAGTGAGCCTCGAGCACCTTTGAGTATCGATGCAAATGGTTACCTGCAACTCACCAGCAGAGACAGACTGCGTTAGCAAAAGACTGGTGGGATAAGAGTTACTGACATTCGCCCCTGGCTAAACAGAGCTGCTGTAAAACCAGGAGTTCTTTAGAGTAATGATGACTCATAGCTAATCTTGGTTCAAATTAACCTTACAAAACAGTAAGACACAGCACCTACAATGGCAGATAATCCAAGTTTTGCTGGCAGCACATGAGACAAGACTGAACACTTTATATATGCTCCGTAGGTAGTAACTAGAATGTTCCCCAGCACAAACAGGCATCTAAAAATTCCTATTCTACGAACAGAACATTTTCTTTAGTCGAATCACAACTGTATCACCGCAAATCCCTACAGTAAATGCTCTCTTCTAATAAAGCAACAGAACATTGTAGAGTTTGTACCAAACTAACCTTACTGGCATAAAACTCATGGAGGTCTGCCTCAATTCCACCCTGAAGCTCCCTCAGTTGTGGGAAATCAAGGCTCTCACCTTCCATCCGCTCGGGGAGAGAGTAGCCGACTCCTGACGGCGGTTGCTGCCTGGTTTCAGAATGGCTGAGGCTTGGCGGCATCACCCCGTAGGAAGTGTACTGCAGGAGGGAATCCAGGAGCCAAAAGCAATCTGTGGATTTCACAGCCCGAGCCCCCCAACAAGATATGCATTATGCCACAATTAAAACACCTTATCTTCCTGTTAAGAAGGCTGTAATGGTGCTTAAGACGTGCAATCTTTTTTTTTTCTGGCTCTTGTTTTTCTCCTTCTGAAGTACTAGGTCCAATTTCAGGAAGATGCAACTTTCAACACACACCCCACACAAACACAAAAATCCACAAACACAAAAAAATCATCATTCAGTCTTAAAATATTCTCTTGTGTACCAAATCTGGTTCTTTTAACCAGAACAGGCCTTAAATACAGGAATTCCAGGTTGTGCAAGGCCACCCAAGTCCCTGCAAAAATGATGAGGCTTTTTGGTGTGGAAACACAGGAAGCTCAGAATTTCCAATACCATTTTAAAGAGGGAAACGGCGAACTAACTACTTTTTTTGGAAAGGATAAGATCTATAACTTGCAAAGCAAAGTAAGAACAAGGTGGTGCATTCAATTGAAAATTGTCATCCATTTGTTTTCCCAAGCTTAAAAAAATAAATATAAAAAAGGAAGGGGAAAGGTTCTGGCTCTGTCCCAGCTAAAGCAAAAGCAGTGCTACAGCAGCTGTGGCAGAATATGCCAGGCTGGGCATAATGCCACAATATATACTTGATTATGGTTTTTCATTTGCACTTCAACAGCACATGAGCCCCCACTTTAATTCTCTCCTGAATTACTACTACCTCAATCCAGAGCTACCCTTGAGGAACAAGGAGTCCATCAAGTCAACATCACAGTTCTCTAAAACTTATATTTGTAGGAGTAGGATGATGCTTTACCAGCTATTTCTACCACACAGCAAACTATTTTTCTCAGAACTTCTCCCCCCAAGGAACAGTTGGCTGGGAATGGGAATTAATCCTCATAATCCTGGTGTCCCTTAACCCCTCACCTTTGATTTTTAAAGAGATCAAACAGATTTTTAAGGATTTATATTCACAAATGTTAGGAATTCACCTCAGTTAAAGCAACTGGTATCTCTGCAGGAGACATAGCTCTGGATTCACAACTTAAAAGCTAACTTTAAAGGATTTCATTGGAGCCTTCCACTTTTTCTTGCTTCACAAGTCACTCTGAATTTAACAGCATTAGGGAGGTCATAAAGCACTGTTTTCTACTACTTAATCTAAAGCTATGTATCTTATGCTATGTGCTTTCAGTAATTTACAACAAGTCCACAGGGCACTGATATGTTGGTGTTACCGCAATTCACTGGAAGGCACCCAAAGACAGTAAGTAGAAACCACAGAACTTCCAAAGAAAAAAGAAAATGTTTGGGGGAGAAATAAATGAGCTGCAGAGGGAGAGCTCCCTTAGGCAGTAAATTCCTTTAAACATAAATAAATTAGACAAAGGATGGATTACATAATCCAGTATTTTAAAATGTCGGTGACAAAAGCTTAATTATAAATGTACTTTTCATCACACAAGGAAAATTCAGGTTGAACAGCCCATTCAGTGGAAATGCAGAAAAAGACCTCACATAGCATTATCTTCAGCTTATTGAGCCACAGATCTACCAATCTTGTGCTTTACGTGTCATGAGAAACCCAATCAATCTCTTAAAAATTTTAAAAGTCAGATCAGACAAAGTGCAAGAAAAAGGTTTTATAAGGACCAACCACACAGGCAGAACAGCTCCTCTGGCAGTCACAGAAACCAAGAAACCACATGGACACACAGCTGACATACTTCCCAACTAAAGTTGCAAACAAATGCTTTGAAAACCCAAACAGAAGTTTCTACGTTCTGAGATAGTTACACCAGTTGTGTAACTTTTGTGTCAGAGCAGAATTAAAATGAAAATAGTAACGCACAACTGAAATGTTGAGCATTACCTTATATCCTCACAGGAAACACTGCAAAGGCAAAAGGTGAACATTGCAAAGGGAACAAGGCATGCTGATAAGCAAACTCAAAAGATAAAATCCATTGTACTACATAAACATTTTGAAAATGCAACTGGGGAAATAATGAAGGCATCCCCAAATGGCCTCAAATCAAGCATGTGTAACAGCACTGCTTTCTGGACCACCAGAAACCCCCCCCAAAGCAGCAAAAAACCCCACCAACCAAACCTTTCCAATAAAGAATCCACCGCAAAATCAGCCCCCCAAGCTCATGGAATGGAAAAACAGGCAAGGGGCCTATGTGGGGGGGGAAGGAAATGCTCCCATCTATCAGGGGATATTTAATGTGGAGTGCTCTTTTGTTGTAATGGCACCTTACAGCATTTTCAGTAGAGCTCAGCAGAACGGCGATTAATCCCAAGTTTGGAATATTTAGATTCCCTAGAAAACAGCAACTTCTGATAGGAGCTGTAAAACCCCCCCTGGACACTAAACTTTTCTTGCACATTGAAGCTCACAGACCTTTCTGTCGATGGCTGTCATCCAAGCAATTGGAGTCACCGTACAAAACAATTCTGCCACCACCTTCAGAAGGAACTTGGTAAAGTCCCAAAATAGGGACATTTTCAATTACAGCAGTCTCCTGTTTTAAAACTTCAAGACCTAAAGCAAAGCACAAATAAATTTCTTAGTCTGCAAAGCTAGAACATCATCAACTTACCTATAAATCAACACAGCCTACAATGCAAACTTATTGCACACTCTTTCATGTGATGTGCTTCTGCAAAATGTTTTCAAACACCTGTGAGGTTATGATAAAAACGAAACTGCTCCAAGACCCTGATTGTGAAGCTTCCTATTGGTACTAATGCTTTTCTTTCTTTGGTGGAAAAGCATAAAAAGACCTCACAACCTGGATCATCTTCAATATTCTCAAATGAAAAATCATAATGTTTTCAGCAGCAGGTTTAAAATCAAAACAATCTGCCTTACAACACAGCAGCTGTCTCTCTGTAAGCAGCAGCTGCAATACAAAGGCTTTGACTTAAGTTGTTTAAAGCAGCTGTTCAGGGTAAATCCATTTTAAAGACTGCTGGGTTTGAATTTCCCTGCAACTCTGCAGAACTTGTGCTTTGTCTGTTTGGCTTTTAATTCAGCAACAAAAAGGATTATTTAGCAAAGATACCTAAACCAAAAGTTTAAAAAAAAGAAACTCATTTGAGTTTTCCCACCTTCCCTTGGCAAATTTTACTCCCTCCTCACCCCAGCTGCTTTCAGGTAGAGACAGTTTTCGTTATGTCCAGCCCTGGCATGGTTCAGAGATCTGCTTCTCAGCCTTTTTCTGAAACACTTGTACCAATTTTTGAAGGAGTATCATTTAAAAACCTGCCTCCAAAAGCGCTGCAAGTATCTGAGTAATAAAGCAGCAACCTAAAAGACGGATTTGCAAGATGTTTAGATTTGTAACTGAGATAATCGATGAACAGAAAAGATGAAAAAAAGCACAGGAACCTTCCCACTATAAACAGGTATGTGCAGCAAAACCCACAGGACACCTGGCTATAAACCTGCCATTTGTATCTTTCAAATCCAGGCAATCATTTCACCTCCTGTGAGCTGAAAGCTCAAATATGCAGCAGGAGGGAAAATACCCCAGATCACAAATAAACGAAAATGAAGTCTGTAGAAAGATGATTTTATGTTAAAGGTTTCCTGCCTTTAACACTCATTTCAAGAAACAAAACAAGACAAACTTCAAATTCAGTATTTAGTCTCCTTTTCTTCAGATACTGCCTTTAGGTAGTAGAAGCAAAACATGAGCTCGTTTGCTTCATGACTGTAATGGAAAAGACTTAACAGGGAAAGAAGGTCTAGCAGGCTACTTGTCCAGTTGACACTCTCCCTCCTCCCTGCCACACAGATGTGTTTACATACAGCAAATACAATAAATGACTGCATATATACACATGGATATTGTTGGGCTATATAAAAATTGCACAGTCACACTGCAGCTGCATGTCAGGCATCCAACAACATGTTCTAGGCAAGATGAAAGAACATCTACCCTGTTGATGTGTTTTTCACTCCATTGCTTTTATACCTTTAGACTTTGTAGCTTTAATTGTGCACCGGCTCCAAAGTTCTACTCAAGACACAGACAAAAGACCAAAAAGCACATACCTTGATCCTTAAAAGTGTGTGCAATGACAATGCCATCTTCTGGAAATTTTGCAATACTGCATCCTGATGCATAATTCACTGAAAGACATGGCAAAACTGCAGTTTAAATACCAGAAATGACACTCCCTCCCTTCCCATCATATTTCACTGACATGTTAAAACAAGCACAGAAGAAAATTTCCACAGGAATACTGCTCTGAATTTGTGTATTATGACCAGTATTCACAGAGAAAGCACAGCTTTTGCAGGTTCACCTATACATACTGCTTTCTAATCTTTCCATTTAGGAGATTGAGATTATCTTTTTTAGACTGGAAAGCTTAATCAAATCAAATGCCTTGAGAAACGTAATATTTCACTTTAAGAGTCATTATTTATACTACAGAGAACCTGTCTTCTTCAGTCAGCACTGGTGACCATAGAGACCTCAACTGGTTCTCTGGTGATTCCTCTTTTCACATACACTTTCCAAATGAGGCAGTAAAAAGACAGAGATTTGGAAACAATGCTTAAAAACATCAAGTCATAAAGATTAAAGAAAGACTGGCTAGACCTAGAAAGTCATAAAACAGGCAGGTCACAGACCTGTGGCCTAACCATAAAGCTTGAACTTGAAGCCAATCCTAACACATTCATTTCAGGGAAACAACTCAAAAGATGTTGTGATGCATGTCTAGATTGGCATATTCCAACGAAAAAGTCCCTAGCGATTTTCTTCCTCCAAAATCTCAACTTTCCACATAATTGCAAAATTAAAACCAAAGGCTTCAATTTAGCAACTAGTATTTATCAGCACCTGGAATGCGAGCTTCAACTGAGGACATGCATTACCTGATCGGAAAATTTTTCATATACAGTCTATGAAAGAAGTAACCATTTAAGCACGTTTATGAGACTCTTCTCACTGAATATGAGTGGTTCCCTTTACTTTAACTCCACTTCATTCTCACAGAAAGCTATTTTCCAAACAATGCACTGGGTGTAGGCAATGGACTCCAGTACTCACTTTCATGATTTGTCATAGTAAAATCACCTTCGTACAGCCCATCGCTAAAGGCCATATTCCAGACAGACAGCAGATCATTGAGAGCTGGTATATTAGCACCTCCAGTATCAGGCATCCACCACTGTCTGGAAAAAATTACAGCATAACACAGTTTATTAGTATACAAAATACATTCCTCGTGTTTGTATAATGAAAAGTCAGGTGTCTTCCTGCATGCACGCTTTTTCAAAGGCTAAATAGTAAACTACATCTCAAAGTCAGATTTAACTTCAGAGGCATGTGAGCAGCTGTCTCTCTGACACCAAAGCTTCCGAATAAAAGTTAATACTAATGTAATGTTCTCAGTGCATTTCAGTTCCATGGAAAACTCCTTTTTGCTAGAATGAAATTCAGCCTTATGCTCTTTGGCTGAGTCAAAACCAACAGTTGTGTAATCTGCATCTCATTTTTCTAATCAAGCAAAATGTTACTTGCTCACAAGCTGCAGAACAGATCTTTCTAGCTGAACAGTAACACAAAACAGGATGACAAGAACAGTAATTATGGGGGTCACAAACACCTACAGATGATATTGGTGTATTTTCTCTTGATACAATAATTTCAATAATGAGTGCATAACCTCATTACTGCTTGCAATGCACATTTTCTTTTTATCCTGCTCCTTGAAAGCGAAGATGCATCCATCTTTTCTTTGTCAGTCTCCAATTTCTTTTTTTCATTGTAAATGTTTTTCTTGGCTTTAAGAGAAGATTACATTCCCAAGGGAGTATTCACAATCATGATAAAATAGGTAGCTGTAGTTTAAGGTCAATTTTGCTTTTCAGGTAGTCCCTTCTTACAGGCGACATGCAAGTGCTGAAGCACATCATATCACATTTGGGAATTTTAGGGTAATATGTGCACAAAATGGCAATTCTATGGCATTTTATTTCCCAAAGAACTGACACAAATCAGTACCTTGTGTTTTCATCGTAAAACTTGACTTTTCTCATTACAGATGTGTTGTACCAGTCACTAAACACTATAAGTGAAAGTCCGTTATCGACATCCCTCCGAAGCTTGGCGATCTCTTCAGGAAAATACTCTTCCTCACTGTCCACCATCAGTAAAGTCCCTGTGTGTAAAGGCAGAAGCAGGCTGTGGACTGTAGTATTATCGCTATTCACACAACCCACTTATTCAACACAAGTGCACATTTTGCACCACATCTGGTCCATGTGCCCTACTCTGGTAGTTCACTTAAAGAAGTAACATTTAAGCATAGGAAACATAAGATGATTCAGTTTACAAATGTATCCAAAAATTATTTTGGCAGCACAGTACTCTTTTTAAGGGTGCTACTTATGACACGTGCTTGTATGGTCTCATGAACTGAATGCCCACCTATGTCTGGGGTGTATTATGCAGTTTGGTCTCACCCAAATGCTCCATACACTGAGACAAACTGTGGCAGAAGAGGACAATCAGGAGATTCAACGCTGATCCAAACAAAAGTGCTCATCTAGATGCAACCACAATGAGAAGGTGTTTCATTGTTCCAATTCTAAAAGACACTGCACTCTCTACTGCAGATTTGCAGCCAGGTAGACAACAAGTACTCTGCAACTTAGTTTGATTCAGACCTTGAAAACTACACCTTCTTTTTAGTAGACCTGACTAAAGTGCCATTGCCACTTTCATATAGCCCTCTCCTACTCCTGTCAACAAGAAAGCACAAACGTCTCTGCATCACCGAAAAACACAAGCAGAAAAATAGACTTTTATTCCCTGAAAATGTGTTTCTGCTGTTCAATTGGTTCTAAATATAAGTTGCTTTTCTTCTTCACTTTCTGAATGCCCAAAGTTTCCCTCCTCAGAGACAATGTAGATCTTGACAGGACGACGCCCTGAGCAACCTGATCAAGCACTGATGTGTGGGACCCTGTGCCTCACAGTCATTTGCAATCAGGCCACTTCTACGAGTCCAGGCAGTCTGCATTTGGAAAGCCTTCAGATAAAGATCCTGTAGATAGCAGGTTAATGACATTGACAATGGGACAGGGTACCCTCACCAAGTCTGCAAACAATACAAGCTAAAGAGAAGTGGTAGATGGACCACAGATCACTGCATTTTCCACCCCTTGCTCCTTTCCATTGAGGAAATTCTGGAAGCCCAACAAACTAGTAACCAAATGAGGTACAAGGTAATGGTGAATCAGAGGAGAGATTGCCTGAAACTGCTCCCTAAGAAACTATTATGTCACTTTCTTAAGGGCTATTATTTTTTTATCTAGTTGTACATTCAGTGAACCCAAAAACCAATGGTGAGATATTTGTTGAAGAATCAAGATAAATGAATGGTAACTACTGACAACCCTTCCTTCCAGAACTAAAAAATGGTCGGGGCAATGCACCCTCACTTTACAGTCCACTAAAAAACATCACAGCCCGAAAGTGGGCCCGGTTGGGGTGGAAAAGTATATGGAAACTGCTTGGCTGTCCCCTGCCTGGAAAATATATTCAGTCTTCTTCCTGATGAACCCAGAGGCCCCATGCTACTTTCCTAATTGCATATGGTTGAATGGAATACCTTCCCCACACCATCAACGTTTTAAAATGCCACTTCTGAGGAAAAAAACCAAAAACCAAACAACAGAATGGGCTGATTTTAGTCCTCCATTTACATCATGCTTCACTTTGACTGTGCCAAAATATTTCGGTAAATACAGATGTGCCTTTGGGGGACTGAATACAAAGGGACTTCTAGCTCACTCAGAGATGGGCTTTTCCTCCCAGTTTTTCATTATGGGGATAGAAAACTGCACTAATTATAATAGATTTCCAAGCAAGCTTCTGCAATGAAACTCTACACAACTAAATATCAGCATATAAATAATAAATACACCGACTGTTAGAATATTTTACCACTACCGTGAGAATTTTTCTTTGTGCCCCCCCCAGCATTTTTGGTGTTCCAAAACCCAGGTCATTTTAGGAAGAAGTTAAGAGTATGGAGAACAAGGCAATTAACTCCCGCTTACCATACTGACTTGCATCAAAACATGTAAATGGGGAACCAAGAACCTCAACAAAGTACCCCATGCTCCTCAGATGCTGATACATGTCCCTGAAGTTTGTGTGGATATGGTCACCATTCCTTAGGAAAAGAGAAAAGTGTTTAAAGCAATTATATCTGGCATGTAGAAATCTGATTTTAATATTTTAATTATAGATTACTCCCTAGCTTCCTTTCTAACAGGTCCACTTTTTTTCAAATTATAACCTGCAGTTTTCCAAGCACTACCTCCTCTTTGCAAAATTCTTCACAAATCCAGTTCCAAGTGCTACAGAGAAGTATTAGTTATACAGTCAAAGCTAGAGATTGAGCATATTCCTCACAAAACATAATTCTACATGTTTGCATCAGGTCTCAGACAAACACTGCTGCATTAAAACCAGGTGCTCCTCACAGGACTTCCTCCTCACAAAAGAGCCAGTAAGAGCAGTTTTAACTACTAACTGGAAGAAACTCACAGGGACCACCTGTATAAATAATTGCTGAAACTCAGCAGAGAGTTCCTACCTATTTGCCATATCTGAGTGTTCTAAGGAGCTTCCCCAAAGCCTAGATGTCTTAGGCACTGACGCAATTAATCCTCACTTATAGATCGCTGCACAATTCTTCCTATGGTTGCTTTCCCTCTCCCTCTACAGAAGACATCAGCTGAGGCAAGCCCTGCTTTGAAGATGGTCTCCCTCAACAGACAAGGGGTTTCTTCTTTAGGATTCAGTCTTTCAAATAGCTCATAGTTTTTTGATAAGCGAATGCTGAAGTGGCTAATAAAGTGACCCTTTTAACTTCCTAGGAGAAATTACGGCAGGAAAGAAAAATGCTACACTTTTGAAAGCCAAACAAAAATCTCAGTGCCTTAAACAGGCATTTTAAAAGCTTTGAATTTCATGCGAATAAAAACATAGAGCGCAAAAAAAAAAAAAAATAATCTGCACAAAAAGCATGCAGAGTCCATGGATTTCTGAGAAAAGAGCTCTTTGGCACTCAGTAAAGTTATCCTGTATCATTAACACACAATCAATAAATACTGATTGAATAGAACCTGAGATAAATACCAATCTAATGGATCATTCTTCATCCTCAAATTATCCCTGGGGAAGTATCCTGGTGGATAACGGAGATTATGATATTGATCCCAAAGGATTCGCTTACTACGAGGTGGAGTAGGAATAATCTTCACTTTTATTGGAAGCTTCACCGTTGAAGTCTGCTCTGCACTGTTCTTAGACTGAAGGACAGAACAAACCACAGTGAAATCCTTCCACCCCCCGAACATTCATCAGTTAACTGCCAATTGTAAAACACCAAAAAAAGGAAGTATTAAATCTACTTTTAGTCACCAGTACCAGCTCTGCATACAAAGAGGTGAGTTTTGCCTTAAATTTGCCTTAAATTTAAAGTAATTTTTCTGCACTCAACAGGTTATATTTATGCTCAGAATGACAAATACTTAAAATATGTAACATGATATAAAATGAGACGCATAAAATATGTAACTGTGATTTGATTCAATCATTCAAAATTTAAAAATCTTCTCTGGAACCATTAAGCAAGGTTCTAGAAGAAATATATTTAAGTAATTTCTTTTTCAAAACACATTACTTAGAATTCATAATAAACAAACAAAATTATGAAGTTTTCTGATTCTAAAGCATATCCAATTCACAGGTTAATCCTGCTCTCACCTATAATCATCATTAATTATAGTCTTCCATTTCCTAATCCAAATCTAATTTACACTTCAAATGATGGGACCAGAGCAACCTCTTAGAATGGAGTATGTTTGGAAGTAATTTTAATAATTATTAACACAGAAAAACCAAAATGCACAGAACTTACTTCATTTTCTGCAGGTGATGATACCGTGATCATAACATGACCTTGAGCAATGCCTTCCCAAGATGCTGCTTTCTTTGCTACAGAGATGGAAATTGCCAAGTATCCAGACCAAGGCCACAACATGGGGGAATACGAGAAAGCCACTTCAATATTATCCCCATTTTGGGGGAGATAGGGCTGCCAGTCTGGCTGTGAAATGAAGAACACAGAACATTGTATTCAAATACAAGCCAGTATTTGTAGTCACAGTATTTTTGTAAACATGGCCCTCTTCCTCTGCATGAATTAGTAACAAATCTTAGCTCTTCTGAAGATTATGTCAAATTTAAAAATAAGCACAAAGCCCAAAAGGTTGGCATTGTGTCAGTGAATCAACCTAATTGTGATAGTCTTAATGACCTCATTACAGGCTTCTCAGAAGCAGGACTCTCTAAGAAGCCACCTGAACATGCCAGCATGCTGCCTAAGCGCACCCATTTTAACATTCTGGGGCCTTGTGCAAGCATTTACTGGGAAGAAAGAAAAAATTTCTTTTGGTAACAAAGAGAGCTATCACTGTAACAGACAAACAGACAAACTATATCAGCTGTGCCAGAGTATTGCCATAAACCAATGATGTCAGACAAGAGCATCAATACCCTCCAACACAAGCTTGAATCTAAAACTGACCTCAGGATTCACACTAAAGTGTTGAAATTAAGCTAATTTACATTGACTAGAGTTTAGGAATAGGTGCCTTACTTAACTTTGTAACTTCCCAAATCTGTTCTACATGTAAACTTACTTAAAGCTTAATGAAAAAAAAAAATAAAAATTAAAAACCTACAACCAGTCATGCTGGTCAACCAACATGCTCAACATCACTGGTTGATGTAGAAGAACAGGTTCTTCCAAAGGCAACAGACCTTGGTAAGTCAATACATTCAAGCCATTCTGACCCATGGAAGAAGCACGATTCATGTTGTCAGGATCCTTTACTGAGATTGCTTATGCTCCAGACAAAAAAAACCCAAACCAACAACCCTGAGGAAAGTCCATCCAGAAGATTTTAACTGCTATCAGAGAATACAAAGAAATCTTTTAAGTACCTGACAACCCAAACTGGTTTTACAAAGATAAAATGCTACACACACCTGAAATCAATGCAATGCTTGAACAGTCTTAGACAGTTCATGTTGATAAATCTTACTAATCCGGGTGCGTCCTCTAAAATCAAACATTTTGCATCTCTTGCTCTCAGCAGTTAAGAAACCTGATTTGTTCTATGAAATTTATAGCTAAAATCATCTTTTCTGTTAAGCTTTTAGCTTAACATTAACAGTCAAGACATGGAACAACATCAAATCTTACCTTGTCCACAATTCTCCCAGTGACTCCCATACCATTAAGGATAGTAACATTAACAATGGTTGGCATCCCTCCATAATATATGGGTTGAGAACAATAGGGCCACATGTAGGGACACTCCGTCAAGTCAATATAGCTTGGGCTCAAACTACAGCAGAATGGAAGAGATAAAATTAAAAAATAATAAAGCAATAAACAAAAGAAGAACATGCCACTAAACATAACTATGAAAAAATTACAAATAAAACATGCAAGTCATAGCTATTCCATCAAGCTCTTTCCTCGCTTCCTAAATCTGTCCCAAAACAGATTTAACTTTTTTCCTTCCCCCAATTTTTCGGGTTTTTTTTGTTTGTTGGTTTTTTTTTTTTTTTTAAGTTTTGTGAAAAGATTTTCATAAAATAAAAGAAACTTTTCAGCACAGTGAGAATGTTTTTATTCGGGAAAGTTCAAATTTAAGTACTTTTCTGTTGTGTTCTAGATTACATTACTCATAACATCTGAGGCTAGAAGATAAATTAAATTTAGCTCTCACAGACTCTTATCCCCTACACTGCTACAACTTACACAGAGAATATACTGACTTTTCATCCACTCTTGTCAAAATTCATACTTCACAATTACATAAAATCTGTGCAAGACCTCTTTGTTGCCTAAGTACAGATTGCTTAACTGAGTTGCACAAGCATCACCTGCTCTCGTACAAGAAATAAAGCAGATTATAGTGTATCATTGATTAATTAAGGATTAAAATTAACCTGGCCTGTGGTTTATAGCTGTTGAGGATCTGATAAGCTCTCAGAAGATCCAACTTGCCATGTCCTTGTTCAAACATGTTGACTCCAGGAAGTCTACGTGCTGACGCAATAAGTGCCTGCTTCATACTTGCTGGATTCACCATTTCACGTTTCTGAACTGTGCTGAAATAGGGAATAATAGATCACATTAGGTGGCCTTTATTCCAGTTTCTAGCTAGTCCTGTAGAATGGCAAATTTTGCCTTAACAGTCATTTCATCTAAGAAAATGCAATCAAAACCCAGGTTGCTATGAGCAATATCTACAGTTCATATTTGTCTATTTACTTGATTTCTCATTGGAACAGCTCAAGAACACTGACAAGTTTCTGACACATTTCTCTTAAAAGCTAATGTTACATGAATTTTTCTCCTTACAATGTGCTGCATGACCAGCAGTTTTCATAATCAGGATAGTATTTTTATATGCTAAATGAAATACTCTGAAAATCAAAGCCTTTGGAACTGGAAACTTGATGGTAATTTTTGTAACGTGACTCTTCCAGGGGGGAGAAGCAGCTTTGCTGTTCAAAGAAAAACAAACCCTTTTATGGAGCAAATAGGATGCTGACTTTGAATTTCTGGCATAAGTATTTTTTAAAATAAAAGTTTGTCTCATGTTTATGTAGTAGCAACGAGAAACACAAAGTACTTGCAACTTGACTTGCAACTCAGCAACTTGCAACTTCCTTTCAGTTCTTCAGTGCGCAACAGATGACTTACGCAACCGGATAATAGCCATAAAACCCTAAATCCTATAAAATTTGTAAGTACTTAGATAATTATCTGCTACAGGTGCATGCTTTTGAGCAGCTGCACAAAGACCAGGACACTTCTACAACAAAAATTACAAGCCCAGCAATCCAAAATGGTAACAAAATTACTTTGTGGTATTGTTCTCCCTAGGTGTATTTTCAGAGATATAACTATTATTCAAAACAGCTCTCAAGTTTTTCCAGGAAACTTGGAGCTAGTCAGACAAGACATGTCTACAGCAGAAGAACTGTGATTTTACCCTCCAGATTTGTCTTCCTACATCTAAACACAATTTAGGTTTATTTCGTGGGTTCTTTTATAGGGTCTTTTATGACTCTCTTGCATGAGTATCTTTTTAGAGATTCTTATTTAAGACTTACCTCACTAACAAAGTAACAGCACCTGCCACCACAGGAGATGCTACACTTGTCCCAGAGAGAGAGCGGCATCCACCTTTCATACCAGAACCTCTCACTCC
Source organism: Scolopax mira (assembly GCA_004320125.1). Taxonomy (NCBI): domain Eukaryota; kingdom Metazoa; phylum Chordata; class Aves; order Charadriiformes; family Scolopacidae; genus Scolopax; species Scolopax mira. The sequence continues at coordinate 50,324 of BJBW01007876.1, forward strand.
AGAGCCATAAGTAACAATATCAGGCTTCACTCTACCGTAACCTCCTGGTAGCTCCTGTGAAAGAAAACAGATGGATTATTGCCCTAATACATAACAAACACTGGTTGCCTCATCTGGGCATTTAAACTTCCTGCAGAAGGAAAGTTTCACCTAAATTAGCTGAGGGTGAGCATCACGGAACAGCAAGTAACACCTGAAGAAGGATTCAAGCTGTTTATGACAAGTTCTCAACGTTTCTACGTTGACATTAGTGCTGATTACTCTAGTACCTATGCTAAGCATGAAATCACTGACAAAAGGATAATCACATTGCTACTGGCTAATGAACGAGATGCAGCACAAACAGAAAGCATATAATAGTCCCCTTAATCAAAAGCACAAGGCAATCTCATCTGAAATCTTGTGTGCAGTACCTGGCACCTTGGTTCAACAGGCAACGTTACATGTAGCATCTGGGAATCCTGGCATTTCTAAACCAAAGGACAAGAGCTGGCCTTTATTTTTGCACATTTAACCACATAGGCAAGTCCTCACATTAAACCAAAAAGGTACCGGACATCTTACAGATCCACATAGAATGTCAATAGTGGTCAAGATTAATGATGAGAAACCCCACAAAGAACATTATCTTCTTGCTTAAAGACTTATAATCTCTAACTTTTCTGATCTTTGATGAAATCTTTTATCGCTGGTTACTCCAACAGATACCATCTGCATGGGATTACCCCTTCAAAAAAAGCTACCTTTCCAAGGCTTATGTTGGCTGCAAATATGGCTGGCCCTGGTCAAAGTGGCTTACCCAAGTGGTCATTCCCCTAGATGAAAAGCGAGCTATATTATCTTCAAAGTCAATGCCACCTACTCCAATCACATCCATCTGGTCAGCGGGGTTATTGAGAGTCCTAGAACAAGTTAGGAGGTTGGAAGATCAAAGTCAATCCTAAATTCATCTTGATAACGGACATGCTGCCATCAGATTTCTGTCAGACAGTCCTCCTAACCTCCACAGAAAAAATTTTGGTTCTACCGGATACATTTATACTTACTAGTGAGACCAAATTTTCAGGCAGTTAGTAACTCAGTAACTAACTCAGTAAATACCAAACCATGTATCTTGAAGACAAAACAAAATCTATTTTTAGGCATTTATTTTAGAAATATATCACAAAATCGTTCTGGTCCGATCCCTTCTATATTCAAGATCAATGACAACTGCTCACAGTAACAGAGAAATGTCAGCTGAGAGTACTGCTACTCTTACTGACTTTCCACCATTTCAATGAAAAAATATGTAGGTAAGTACTTCACAGACTGCAGTACTACTACAGCAAGTGATAAGGACAGTGGAAAGACGAGTTTAACTGGAGTCATTTTCTATAAACAGATTATAGCAAAAAGGAGAAGAGAAAACTTCTCAGCCAAGCACAACTTCTTTGGAAAACATATAATAACAACATATTTGATTTTCTTTGAAGTAGTTATTGAAACTTACCCATACAAAGGGCCATCATTGCCAATAGCAGATACCATGATGACATTGTTAGCTGTCAGTTCCCACACCTACAAAAAATAATGTGTACAATACGGCTCTGCCACAAAAAAGAGACTTTTCTAGCAAACACACATTCCATGGTGCCTGACAAAAGCCAACAATTAGTCCAACCTCTTCTTCTTATGGGGACTTACAAAATACATCTCACTGGCATATTCACTACTAAGATCCAAACTTTCTTAAGAATATGTGAACAATAACCCAGCCTCAACAGCAATACTGCCGGTAAGACATATTTAGGTTACATCAAAGGAAAAACTGCCCATAACAAGGCTGTCAAACTAAATTTCAATGCAAGTTATCAAAAAAAAAAAAAAGAAAAGAATTTCTACGCCTTGAATCCCTTAACTACCCTTTACAAAGAAGATTTTATCCTTTTTTTAAAACAAACTAATTCACTTAGTGCTTCTGAAGGACAGAAAAACAATTCATGGAACCATGACATTTACAAAGACAGAAACCTAATTCCATCTTATTCCGAACCAAATCCCTTATCACATAGCTGAATCAACTACCTGTACTTGTATTTGTTCTTAAACAATTTGCTGCTAAATTGACACTATACATATTTTTTCCAAGAAGTAAATTAACCATGCATCAATTTAAAAAAAAGAAATCGTAAGGGCAGATTTCAGTTAAGCTTCTTCTGTTAAGGGCCCACTTAATTGCCTGCTTGGGAGTCAGACTTCCTAGCAGAACATACAGCCATACAGCATTTTGTAAAAGCTCCCTGAATATTTTGGCTGTCTAGGTTTCTTTTAAAATCCGTTCCTTAAATATATTCCTGAAAGCCTGTACACTGTACAAAATTTCTCTCGTCCAAATGAAAACCGCACAGAAATCAGCAGCACCAGAATCTGTCAGTAGCTGCAGCAAACAAGTAGCTTTGCAAGTTCAGCATTTGTATGAGGGATATAAATACCACGACCACTTTATTTCCTCCTACTAACCTTATCAACAAATGGATGATCCATGAAGTCTGGCCCACCAATACTTAGATTCAAGACATCTATCTTCTTTAAAATTGCATAATTAAAGGCATCCAGAAACCAAGATGTATATGAGACCTATGTAAGAAAGAGGGGGGGGAGGAAAGCTATCATTGGAAAATTCAATGTTCCCATGACAATACAGACTTCAGACAGAAGGGGAAAATGACATCAAAATAAATTGCAAAAATGACAACGGTCTACTAATATTTCTAGTGCTCAGTACATTTGAGTGACTGCTCCAACACTATACAGACCAGATCGCCACACATTATTTCTGAAGAATATACCACATTTGGAAACTGTAAAGTGTCTTGTAGAAAGTCTCTCTGAAACAGAAAGCTGTATCCTTCTCATTAAGGAAAATATGTCGACATGTACAAACGTTTGCAATATTCCCAAAGGAAATAATTAATACAGCATTAATCTGAAAAGGCAGACATTGAAACACATGTAAAATAATTACCTGGTTATTGGTGAACACTCTGAAAATATGCAGTTCTGCATTTGGAGCAAATCCCTGGCATTCTCTCATGCTGGCTATCACACCTGCCACAAAGGTCCCATGGCCTAAACCTATCACAGAGAGAAGGAAACAAAGATCATAGAACCACCGAACGGAGTTGGAAGGGACCTTAAAGATCATCGAGTTCCAATCCCCCTGCCCTGGGCACGGACACCTCCCACCACACCAGCTTGCTCAAAGCCCCCTCTAATCTGCCCTTGAACCCCTCCAGGGATAGGGCAGCCACAGCTTCTCTGGGCAACCTGGGCCAGGCTCTCACCACCCTCACAGTAACAAATTTCTTCTCAATCTCCCCTCTTTCAATTTAAAACCATTACCCCTCATCCTATCGCTCCACTACTTGATAAAGAAGTACCTTCTGTACTGGAGGGCTACTCTAAGGTCTCCCTGGAGCCTTCTCTTCTCCAAGCTGAACAACCCCAACTCTCTCAGCCTGTCTTTGTAGGAGAGGTGCTCCATCCCTCTGATCATTTTCATGGCCCTTTGCTGGACTGTTCCACCAGATCCATGTCCTTCCTGTGTTGAGGACTTTAGAGCTGGACACAGTACTCCAGGTGGGGTCTCACCAGAGCAGAGTAGAGGGGTAAAACCACCTCCCTCGCCCTGCTGGCCATGCTTCTTTTGATGCAGTCCAGGATGGGGTTGGCTTTCTGGGGTGCCAGTGTGCACTGCCGGCTCATGTTGAGCTTCTCATCCATGAGCACTCCCAAGTCTTTCTCCTCAGGGCTGCTCTCCAGCCATTCTCCGTTCAACCTGTATTTGTGCCCAGGATTGCCATGACCCAGGTGCAGGACCTTGCACTTGGCCCAGTTGAACTTCATGAGGTTAGCATACAAAGCATTTAATTGTCAAGTATTTGCACTATTAAACAGAGCCTATACAAAACAGACTTTACAACAACCCCAAAAACACTGAGTTCAGTCCTATTGAATCCTATTTTGCTACTGGGTTCACTGGAGCCAGAATTCCCAGTGCTGTCTAGGCCAGAGGATCAGCTGATGAAACTTGAAGTGATATGCTCTCCAGTCTACCTGATTAGAGTACCAATCTACTCCCGATTACTACCAGCAAAATCAAAAGCCACACAAAGCAAAGGCCAACTTGTTTTTACATAACCTTCTTAAAATATTTTTATCCTAACTGTAATAACTATATTTTGCTAAGGATGAAAATCAGGAAAAAAAATTTTTTTCCTCCCCTCAAAAACAACAACAAAAAAATAGCTTTAGTGTGTGCTTTGAATCTGCCTGTTCAGCCACTATCTGGGCACAGAACTACAAAAATCAGATGCTGCAATGCCAAGAAATACTACACGGAATAAAACTACAGAGGTGCACAACAAGACTGAGGAAGATACGCATTACCTTGAACTCTAAAAGGATTAAATTGCCAACTGATTCACTGATCCAGACTGTATGAAGTTAATAATCTGTGAAAGCATATGGACAGGGCAAGCTAGGGTCGAAATATGAAGAAGGAACAGAAATATACTGCAGAAAATAAAAAGTTCTGTGGAACATTGACGGGCAGGAGTCAGCACAGTATTTGTTGATGAAAACTACACAGATTAGAAAAACTTTACAGGAAAGTGCCAAAACTCTGATTAGTTTAGAACTGCACCGTAAAGAAGGAAAATGCTCTCCCTCACAAATGTGGAAATACGTATACATGGTGAACAGCAGAATACATAAAAAGGAATAGGAATGAAACAGCTTTGTGGGGTTTGCTCTCATCTCCACCTAATTTGACAACGTATTTATACCTGAATTAGGCCTTCTGGCCCTGATTCTTTTCACTGAATTTCACTGAATTTTTTTAGAGTTGGAAGGGACCATAGAGATCATCTAGTCCAACTCCCCTGCTGAAGCAGGACTGCCTAGAGCAAACGCTATTATTCAGAGGAGACTTATGCAACACCCTCCTGGAACCTTAATAACCTTTGTTGAATTTGGTATCAGTACAAAGTGCTCAGGACACTGCAAAATTCTGCTTAAAATCTAAAGATACATACTTTCAACGGATGGTAGCACCACAGCAGTTTTACAATGGAAAACAGAACATGCCAGTGTCAGGAATAGTTGGACAAGTATGCATAGTTAACTCACCATCATCCAAGGTTCTCTCATTAGTCCAGTTTGTTCTCTCCTTTACATTTTTGAAATGTGGATGTTTTTCACTCAGACCAGTGTCAAACACTGCTACTCTTACACCAGCACCTGTAACACAAAAGCATCATTTTTTTCTGATTCAAGTTCAGAGCAAATCTATCATGTCAAAGAAAACATTTACACTTGGTATAGCATGCAAGTGTACGCTATACATCTTAAAGAAAACTTAAAGATCAGTACGCTATAGATCTTAAAGAAAACGCATTCCAATTCAGATATATAGTATACAAATACACAGAAGAGCTCTCCATTAAGTATCCAACAATGAAGTATTTCTCAATCTTTCTGGAACTGACACCCAATGAAGAATTAACACATAGGAGCCAATTAACCTTTCCTTACACTTCATTTGTTCTTTCAAAGATGGTAATTGTTCTAAGCCAAGAGACAAAAGCTTACCTGTATAACCCATCTGCCAGAGGACATCTGCCTGCAAGGTCTGAGCAACCTGCCGTGGGATAGCTCTCAGCAAACGCCTGCTCGAGTGTCGACCTGTGGCGTGCCAGAAGCCGGAACCTAAAGAAAGACTTGCTCTTCTCAAGGGACGAGACGACTGCCATTTTTGAGTCCATCTAGTTTCATTGCAGTGTAACATCGGATCAGCTACACGAGAATGAGAATGAAGAAAATACTGTATGAGGAAAACTAAAGATGAGCTCTTTATGCAGATACACACATCATACTACAACAAAAATTTTAGATGAGTACCCAAAGCTTCCTTTGTATTGACTAGGAATGTAGTGGTCCACAGTCTCTGGTAAGTGATTGCTGCAGAAGAAATGTTTCTACATTGTAGTTGGAATCTTTGCCACACTTTAGCAGAGATATGACAATATCCTGATAATTTTATAGCCAAAAGAACAGATTTCTGCAAACTAAAACTGCACTTCTCATTTGCCTAATGCTAAGCTGATAGTCCAAAATAAAGCTGAGAAGACTCTTTCAAAGCAGATTTCATGCAACCACACAGAAAATTACTTACACTCTGAATATTTGAGTGATCGGAAGACCTTCCGCTGAGGTGTTACACGTTTGATGTTTGGATGATCTTCCAGTGTCAGTACTCCATCTTTCTGTTTCTCATTGATCTGAATAACTTCAAAATCACTAGGATAATCACTGGCTGGGTTGTTGCGAGGTACAATCCTCCAGTTCTCAATATCACTACTTTTTAGTGCACTTGAAATAAATTTACTTCTAGCTTTAGCTGTGAAGTATCCATTAAAAGCCACAATATACTCTGGAACAAGAGCACAACTTATCAGAACTGATGTTTAAGCGGTTTACTCGCACATTCACATTGCAAAGGTCAAAATATTTCTGTTTTAAGTTATCCAAAACAAAGAATCACAATCTGAGGCACCTTTTTATTGCTTTTAGAAGTCTGCAATTTATTTCTGTGCTACATCATGCTTTTTTTTTTTCCCATCAGGAAATCTGCAAAATAGGATAAAAATCTTTGAAAGGAAGGTAGAAATGTAAGTATCGTAGAAAGGCAAAATGATGAGGAGCAGAGGAGAGATAACAATTACTGTTACATCCAGCAGTACAAACAACTGCTTGATATGTCAATTCAATATACTTCTTGATATGTATGATTTAAAGATGTCTAGCCTTTAGATGGTATTGAGTTTTAGTGCTTTTACTGACACCAAGCATGACACGCAAAGAGAACAAAGTTGGTCCCAAGAGTCCAGTCCTTGATCTGGATTAGTGCTTTGTGAGCGGAGCTGAACCCCAGCACACACCACTTCGTTCACCACAGAATGTTTTTGGGTAACTATGCACAGAAAGATTGCTATGGATGTTGTGCCTGTGAGCACCCAGGCACATACACAGCTTCACCATGGAAACGTTACAGGTACCCGAGGCAGCAAGTTGACTCAGAGTCAAGGCGTCCTACTGCCATCCTTTGCCATATCAGCAGTGATACCTGCCAACTTCATCTTTCATCTGTTCCCTTCATAACTATCTTTGCAATTTCTCCATGCACATGCTATTGTTTCCAAATTGCAGCACCCACTCATGGTTACATTTCATGAAAGAGCCTCAAATATACTACTGGCAGGGGCAAAACAAACAGCTACTAAAACGCCAAAGTGATCAGGCTTGGCCACCCGAACCTTCACACTCCAATTTTACTTTTAACATCCTCTTTATTTCCCCTCTCTTCTTTCTCTTGTTCTTGGAAGCTTGACGCTAGTTAAACCAAGAACCTTTGAAAAATAAATCTTTTTTAGCAGATTATACACTTCCACAGAAACTCTCTGAATGTTACAATCGTGCAAACACCACAGATCAGTAACATGCACTTGAACTTCACAGTTACATATATTATTTTTTTTTTACTGCTTAACTCTTTATTACCATGCTCCACGACTGTCGAAGTGAATTCCACTTTCAAAGTAAGGCGAGAACATCCAGGGCATACGTGAGCCTCATGAGAGGAATTCCCTAGTCTGGTACCGAAGTGTTTTTTGCCACAGAGCAAAATAACAACCAGAACAAACCAGATGTTTGCAAACTTCATGGTCATAAAAGAAAATAGTTTCATTCCAAAAATTCCATATAATCAGATTACAATTTTCTTCCTTATAAACTAGTTCATTTTTGTTTCAGTAAACGTTGCTTTCACTGTGCTGATCAGTCAGATATTCTTAAAGCTGCGTCCAAAATAAGTAGAGATTTCATGGTCTTTTGAGGCAAAGCCTTATAAACCGGCTCATTTCTTTCTACGCTTCTTCTCCATTTTGTATTAAAGGATTTGGTCACTCAGGATGTAGTAGCTGAGTCCTGTACCCCATTTCTGATGGCAAAGTTATCTCCCTAGAAGAATTAGGAAAGCTGATTGCAAGCCAACCTGTAAGGCAGGGCAATATAGAAAATAATTAGATTCACATTTGTGCAAATGTATAGCTGGAAAAATCACAGAAGATAGACAACTTTGGCAGTTAGAATTAGAAATAACAGAGAAAAAGCTGTTCATCTGTTTAATTTAGTAATTTTTCACAAGTGCTCGTTTCTTCCTTGCTCACCCAAGGCACACATTGAAGACTTGGGCATTAACCTGGCAATAGAACAGGCAACAGGGACAACCAGACTCTACCAGCCTTTGTGTGAGGGGAGTGAAGAGAAAAAAACAACAAGCCATGCCCACGCAAGGAAAAAGTAAAATAAAAAATTAACACGATAAAAAGTGTCCACAGACACTTAAAAAAGCATGGTGGCTCTTTTTTTCCAGTCAGAAATGCATCAAATAGAAATTATGCTACAGTTTGCCATTTTAAACAAAGATAATCAAACTCTGTGACAAGGGCTGGTAAGGATAGGAAGCAAACTTTCAGTCCCTGTGCTTGTAAGATAAAATTATCATGAAAAAGTCTTTCAAATTTTCTTGGGGAGAACATGAGCTACTTACAACATGGGCTCACAAGGTACAGGAACCATTCAAGAAAAATTGCAATGCTAGCATTTTTTAAAAAATCTAAGCATTTATCTAGCAATTGATAGATAAAAAGCCATTAAGACATGAGCAAACAGAAACATTTTCATATGGTCTATCACACCACATGGAGAAGCAGAGCACAACTATACATCGGTGTGGCGACCTGCATTGAAAAAGTAGGAGCCTTTTTAGGGAATTCATGCTATTTAGGAGAATGACGGGATGACTTCATGGCAAAACAGACTGAATCAAGTCTGCATGTGACAGCTCCTACCTAAATGTTATTTAACTTTATTTAGCATTCTCAAGTATTTCCTTGTAACAGGGATAGAATATCTCTCTATTTGTACCTGACTGACAACACCATGACAGACTGAACTGCTTGTGATTACAGTTTCCTCTTTGTCCTTAAATTAGACAAAAGTTACTGTACATTAACTACTGATATTGGCTGAGCTCTGCCTGCCTTATCACTGCATTGGCTTACAACCCTAAGGCAATTAAAAAAACAAAAAATCAACTATGCTAATGAGCAAAACAAACATCCCTACGGCTGATAAGAGATCGTATGCAAGCGTGATGCTGAAATATCATAGAAACCAAGAGCATTGGTTTGCTCACAAACCTTTATTCTGTTTAACATCCTTAGCGTTTGGGGTTGGACAAGAACTTATATTTATTAACTTGTCCTAGAATGGCTACGTTTGGAGTTACTCCCCGTTTTTTTCTGAAGCGAGGGTAGCCCAGACCGAGTCATAGGATCTCCGCAGACATGGCCTGCCGGGAGAGGCCCAGAGAGCACCGGCACGGAGGCGGCGGGCAGCCGAGAAGCCATCCCGTTCAGGGAGGTCGGCCCCTGCCGCGGCAGGACGAGGCAGCCCCAGAAACGAGGGGCACCGGGAACGGCGACCGGCTGCTGGAGGCCCAGCTTCTGTCGCCCCGCTCCGCCACCCCCAAAGCTCGACAGCACAGTGCTCCCCCGCAGCCTACACACAGAAACGGCGCGCCAGAAGCAGCAGCCGCGACGCCGTCCACACTCCCTCCCCCGTGCCCCGTGCCCCCCCGCCCACTTACCGTGCCACCACGGAGCCTGCCGCCGCCGCCATTTTGTGCGCTGTTTACCACAGCGCTATCGCGAGAGCCCCGTATCAATCAACGCATGCGCACGGCGCGAGGGGAGCGGGCTGCGCGGAGTGTACTGTGCGGGAAGCGTGATGGAGACCGAGGTAGCTGGGATTACTGTGAGGGAGGTTTCCCGCCGGAGCCGGTAAAGAGGCCGGGAGCAGCCGCCCTTTGAAGAGTCACTGAGTGGTTTGGGTACAGAAGGGACCTTGAAGACCATCTAGTTGCAACCTCCTGCCCTGGGCAGGGACGCCTCCTACCACACCAGGTTGCTCAAAGCCCCATCCAGTCTGGCCTTGAACCTCTCCAGAGATGGGGCAGCCACAGCTGCTCCGGGCAACCCGGGCCAGGCTCTCACCACCCTCACGGTACAGAATTTCTTTCTAGTATTTAATCTACATCTCTTTTCTTGCAGTTTAAAATTGTTCCCCCTTGTCATATCACTCCTCCCTGATCAAGAGTCCCTCCCCAGCTTTCCTGGAGCCCCTTTAGGGACTGGAAGGGGCTTGAAGGTCTTCCCCAGCAGCTTCTCTTCGTCAGCGTGAACAACCCCAACTGTCTCAGCCTGTCCTCAGAGGAGAGGGGCTCCAGCCCTTGCAGAATCTCCAAGACTACCTCCACGTCTATGTCCTTACTGAGCTGAGTAAGGTTGAGTAGGGTCTAACACCTGCCAGGAAAGCTGGAGATTCTTTATTCAGTTTCTCCAGCCATATTTGAGATTGCTGAAGCAATATTTAAAATACACTTTGAAGAAGAAAACATACAAGCCCATCTCCAACGTCCTTTACAGCTCTGTAAGACCTTTTCAGTCATTTAAACAACCTCCAAGTCAGTGTTACCGTGCCAAGCACCTTAATTTTGAAAAGTTCCTTAAGTAAGATCATTCAAAAGCAACAACATTTGCATTTAAAACACAAATCTGCTGTTAGAAGAACAGAAAAGTTACACAAAACTATGTAATAAAGAAACAATACAGTTGAATATAATTGGTTTATTTGAACAGAATGATTTTTGGGGTCCTGTTTCTGACAGATTTGGGGGATTCTCAAATTCTGAGAATTCAACTTTACAAGTTTTCTGCTCCTACCAAATTACCTTGAAGAGGAGTGAACAGAGATCAACCTCAACAAGATCAGCTCTTTGTCGTGGAGGAAAGCCGAGCTATTTAATAGAAGGATACAGCAAGGATCCAGACTTCTGATGTCGAGGTTGCAGGTAGCTTGTTGAGCAAGGTATGGATAAATTACAGTAAACAGTTTTGCAGCATTGATCAGAATATAGCACTCATTATACAGGACGTCTGGATATTCCTATTTTGCTTTGCACATTAAAGCTTCTTTGCGTATAATTCTGCCAAAATACATTGCAAACCATGCCCAGATCCATTCAGGTATGCACTCACCCAATGTGAACTGTGGAGAGGCACAGGGACACAAGAGAAAAAGAAGAAAGGAAGGGAGAGATTAAAATATATTCCATTTAAAAAAAATAGGTTTTCAAATTACTACTAAAGCAAGGCAAAAGCTGCTCAAACATCAGCAGCTAAGCCTTAAGTTCAATCCCTGGAAAGTAAATATATTTAGACATTTTGGAAGTAGTGCACACGACTGAACAGTTAGCTTCTGCAAATAAATTCTGAAGTGGTTTGTTCAAGTTCGCAGCAGCAGTACTGCCCACTTCCTTTAACTGCCACATCTTGCTGGAATCCTTCCCATCCCTTTTATTCCTTTTGGACTACTCCCTACTTCAATTCCTTCTGACCTAATGACCTAATGCCACAGAAAGCCACTCAGTAGGACACATGAGATGTGACCAACATTCATAAAATTACTTTGTAGCCCACAGTCTGTGCCCAAAAATGAAAATCCAACATACGGAGGACCTGCTTCCAGGTAGCACTAGGATAAAAATGTGGGGTTTTTCCCCTGCTGTTATTCTATCCTCCTTACGCACTCCTCTCCAAAGTAAAAATATGCTCAATAAATTAAGACTGAAAAAAGCTGCTTCCGTTCACAGAAGACGGTGAAATGCTTGCCCAGTCAGCAACACCCCAAGTGAAACAAGATAACCTATACTTTTGAATAAAAAGTTGTCTCTTTCCCATTTTTGCTGTGCATTTCAAGTGGAAATTGGATTCACTCTCTCATTCTAAGTATAAGCATGCCTGAGTGTAATTGTCTAAAGCACAATTAGTGAGAAAATACAGTGCAATACCTTTAAGTCCTACAATATATATTGCACTGTTTCAGGCAACAAGCATAGTTTTCATTCAGATTCCAAAGAAAGTAAACACTTTATTTACTTCCATTGACAAACAGGAAATACTTGAATGAATTCTGTTACCTTTATTGCGTGCTTCCAGTATCCAGTAGTCCTCCTGGATAACCCAAGAGTAGAAACAGCATGACTTGCATATTCTTCAGCAGAAGGAAAAAAGAAAGATCTCTTTGATGCAGTGCTGCTGCATGCTACCATTTTTGTGGCAATTACGAATGGGGTTAAACTCTGAATAAAAATTCCTTTTGAGGCATACTCATAATGGAGTGCTCTACTGAAATAGTCCAAGTAGGTCTACAAAGTCAAAAGCAGAAAGAAACATTTTTTTTTCTTTTTAAATAAAAACAATCAAGTCTTAGGACAGGGTTTTATATAAAACCTTGAATAAATAGTATAGATATACCCATTTCTAAAGCATTACCAACAGTTCTATTTGTTTGCTAAAAACCTGCAATGGTACAGCAAGTTGTAGGACAAAGTGACTGCTTAAATCTCTAATGTGAATTTAACAAGAAAATCTGACACTTTCTGCCTAAAACCAATAAAAAAACATTTATATCACGTACAACAAACACCTTGCAGTTTGGGGGCACTGCAGGGGACACTCCAAATCTAACTATACGTACTACTGTCAAAAGGACAAAATGAAGACCCATTCCTTAACACATTTACAGGTGAATTTCATATTCCAGCTGATCTTCCCCAGAGGCTAGGTTAATTACTTCCTGGGACTCCCTTGTGCAAAATTAAACATGCACTTGTTTAAGTGCACCTGTTTTATCTCCTTTGGTTCATTTTCTGTTTACACAATAATATCAAAAAAAGCACAAGCCTGGTAACTGGGGTTGCTGGAACCAGAGAGACAGGAAAATAAGCATGGCTCAGTCTTACCCAGGAGCAACACTGATGCCACACTGAAGCTACCGCTGCACACTCAGTTACGTTCTGAGAAACAGCATTTTAGACTCAGCTTATGAATGAATGGGTTTCTGCTCCCAAACGGCCTCACAAAAGCTTGGTTTCCAACAAACTTGTTAGGAGAACACTTCCTACAAATGCTCTTAGGCCTGCTTTAGGAAAACAAACAAAATAACCTACCACTTCAAACACCTTACACTGTTAAGGCAGAGGCTTAGGATGCTAGAACAGCTTGTTCCCACTCTGTGCCGATGTACAGAGGCCAGGCTTTAAACCAGATTCCTGATCTGGGATTTGGATTAATGCTGGCAGCTAAAGGAAAAAACATTGGTACACCCGGTTTTGTTCTGTTCTTTTTCATTCAGGCCTTTTAATTGTTTTAGTTACAGTTTTACCTACACTTAACCAAGTGAGGAGATACTCTGCAGCAGAAACAGGAATGTTAAGCCGTTTCCCACACTGAAGAAAATCCACAGGGAGTTTCATATCTGAGTTAATAAGAGCTGGTTTTGCTCCAGGCAAAAGGTACTGGCAAAAGCTATCCCAGGAGCAAGGCTGCACAGGGGTTAGACTAGAGCAGTGGGCAGCCACCCGCAGTTGGGAGCAACAACCATTTGTGTTTACACTCAAGATCCTTCTACAATCTCCACTGCTTTTGTGTGGCCTGATTTGGACACAACCCTTGTCATAATGGTGGCCTAAGCATGAGTAGAGAGCCCTTTTGCTACCAAATACGACTGTGTAGGTAGCTCGAGGTATGTTTGCACAGTTCAGCTGACGAAGACGGAGCTGAAATTCTCAACCCTTTCAATGGCTCACAGAACTGACACTTTGCTTTCCACATCATTCCCCTGAGGAAGGTAACATTTCTTCTAAAACTACTGTTATGCCCCTGTTCACACATAATCCAAATAGCACTGAATTTGCTTCAAAGCCCAGTATTGGTGAAGACAAAAAGTTTACTGCATATTATGTGTAACTTTCACTTCCGATACTTGAACAAATCTCTAGAAGACTTGGAAGTATATAGTGATATCCTTGCTGAATGTGTTACAACCAACCTATAATGCATCTACTTTTCGGTGGGTACCATTAAACATTACACCCCAACTTACTTTGGAGGCTCCATAGATTGTCAGCATTGGTGTTGGCTGACAACAGGATGCAGAAGAAACGTTCACAATTGCCCCTCTCTTGTTCTCTACCATGCGTGGCAGCACAATATGCATCATCATGTTAGCAGAAACAATATTTATGTTGATCATGTCCCACAGCATGTTCTCTGACAGGTTGGTAAAATAGTCCGGGTAGGGATAAAACATTCCTACATTATTCACCAAAATGCCAATTTCTCTGTCTTTCAGAGCCTCCCTAATGGCTGGGTAAGGCTCACGCCCCTTGCTGAAGTCAGCTACTATGAAATCTGTTTCCACTTTATAGGTTTCAGATATGCTTCTAGATACAGCCTCCAACTTCTCCTTGTTTCGGCTGATTAAGATGATGTTGACACCACGCTTTGCCAGTTCTTCAGCATATGCCTTCCCAATACCATCTGTGCTGCCTGTAATAGAAAACAGAAAAACAAGGTGAAAATCACAACAGCCCCAGTCTTCTCTTTTGCCAGTCCTTTCAGTTACAGATTTGTTCCCTTATCACGTGGCACTGAATATAGTGATCTCAAAACCATAACAATAAAGACAAAGTCATAGAATCATTTATGTTGGAAAAGACCTTTAAGATTGAGTCCAATCGTTAACCTGGCACTGTCAAGTCCACCACTAAACCATGTCCATTAGCATCATGTCTACCCATCTCTGAAATACCTCCAGGGATGGTAACTCAACCACTTCCCTGGGCAGCCCATCCCAATGCTTAATAACCATTTTGGTGTAGAATTTTTTCCTAATATCCATTCTAAACCTACCCCAGCGCAACTTGAGGCCATTTCCTTTTGTTCTATTACCTGTTCCATGGGAGAAGAGACCGACTGACTGACACACACACCCCCCAGCTACACCTTCCTTTTGGGGAGTTGTAGAGAGCAAGGTTTCTCCTCAGCCTCTGAACACCCCCAGCTCCCTCAGCCTCTCTTCACAAGACTTGTGCTCCAGCCCCCTCACCAGCTTCATTGCCCTTCTCTGGACCCGCTTCAACACCTCAATTCTTTTGCCTAGTGAGGAGCCCAGAACTGGACACAGTCCTCTGTGGTGGGGCCTCACCAGTGCCGAGTACAGGGGTACAATCACTGCTGCAGTCCCGCTGGCCATACTTCCTGATATGGGCCAGGATGCCTTTGGCCTTCTTAGCCACCTGGGCACACTGCTGGCTCATATTCAGCCAGCTGCTGACCAACACTCCGAGGTCCTTTTACGCTGGGCAGCTTCAGGCACTCTTCCCCAGGCCTCTAGTGTTTATGGGGTTATTGTGACCAAAGCGCAGGACACAGCACTTGGCCTTGTTCAACCTCATACCACTGGCTTTGGCCCATCCATCCAGCCTGTCCAGATCCCCCTGGAGAGCTTTCCTATCCTCAGGCAGATCAACACTCCCACCCAACTTGGTGTTGTCAGCAGCCTTACTGAGGGTAATTACTCTTTTTTTTCCCTCAGTTCCAGCTATCTGTCTCTTCATCCTGGCTGGGTAGTCTGCACAGACTTGCAACATGGCACCTGCCTTGCTGGCTTTCCCCATGATTCTCACCCATAAACATTCGTTCTTACATGCACACACTCCTGTATTGTCCCCATCATTAAGCTCTAACCAAAACACTCCCTAACATACATTGGTGGAGCATTGGAACAGGTTGCCCAGGGAGGTGGTTGAGGCCCCTTCCCTGGAGACATTCAAGGGGAGGCTCGACGAGGCCCTGGGCAACCTGGTCTAGTTGGAGGTATCCCTGTGATGACTGTAGGAGGGTTGGACTAGACGGCCTTTGGAGGTCCCTTCCGGCCTGGACCATTCTATGATTCTATACAGGACCATCCCACCACCTTTCCTTCCTGGCCTCTACCTTCTGAAGAGTTTACAGCCATCCTTTGCAGCACTCCAGTTGTGTATGTCATCCCACCATGTTTCCATGACTGTCAATAGCAACCTTCTGCAATCCTTCCTCATACAAGTTTTGTATTTTCTATGACAACAGAGAGCTTAGAGTGGAACCTTAATGAAAGGCAAGGATGTCAGTGGTACATGACTTAAGTTCACTAGAGCACATGTGAAAAGCACATAGCAAAAAAAGATATTGTCTGCATCTCTGTCTAAATCTGTATGTGTTCTGGTTATACCTTACAATTATGGGTAAAAATTGCTCTATGATTCTTTCCCAGCAGCCAGTCAATGCACCGAGCTCACCCATCTCCTGAGGAAGTGAAATTAGCAAGGCACTGAACAACTGTCACTGCTCAAGAAGAAAGATGAGCTTGCAACCTGAGAAATGCAGGCCCAACTTGTGACATAAAGCTCGACCAACAATATAAGCTAGCAACTTTTATAGCACCAGCAAGGTTATTTTATATAAACATAAGCAAATATCGTGCTTCAGTCTCTTACCAGTGACCACGGCCCATTTTCCGTACCGCTTGACAAGGTCAATCTCACCACCCAGCCTTGGAATTAAATGCAACCTCAGCATGCTGTAAGTGTCAAACGCAAGAGACACACACTTTCTGACTGTGTACCACGCTCCAACTATAGCCAGGGCCTCTAGGTAAAAACTGCAGGAATGGCTGATCTCTCTGTACAGAAGGTAGAAACGATCTACTGCAGCCATGGTGATCATAAACCTAGAAAAAAAATAAGAGAGACACAGGCAATGACAATTGCCTCTCGGGCCTCATAAACTCTTCAGACTGAATAGATAAGTTCTGAGAGCCAGCACATACAGCCTGAACACCATTTGATGCAAAAAAAGCCACAAAAACGTAGGTATTGCCTACCATCATCCTCACTGTTTTAGCTACTGTTTAGCCCTTGTTCAAGGGTTTAGCTGTTAATTAGTTATACTGCAATAACACAAATCAACGATGCTGTAAGTGAAACAATTTCAGTCCAAGCAGATAAGGAAAGCTCAACATGTAAAAATTAGTTTTTTGAAGATTAACATTCAGCCATAGAACAGGCAAGGACAACAAGCTGAGCACACAAGAAATAACAGACTCTCCCAGGCACAGAAGGTTACAGGAGAGACACAGCAAGCTGAGACAGACATGTAACTTTATAAAGTCCCCAGTGCTATCCCGAAGCACTGCCCCTTTCCCAGCACACACTCCGCACCCGCTGTGCCCTTATGGCTTGGCAACCCTTGAGCCACGGGACGGTGCCCCGCATTAAGAAAGCTTGATGTACCTCGCAAGGTTTTTACGAGTGAGCAATTATTTTTTTTTTAACAAACAAGTGCAAAACCCAACCGCCAACTCCTCGCACCTCACCTACAGCCGGAGCCGGCTCCTCACCGCCGCTGCCTTTAGGGCTGCCCACGCCCTGCCCGCTGGCCCAGCCCCACTGCGGGCCGCAGGCCTCACCCTGCGGGGACGCACAGGGCCGCTCGAGACCAGCCCGCCGCCTCAGCCCCAGCTCTAAAGGAAAACACCCCCCCAGTTATCCCGTTACTCGCCCGCCGCTCCTCACCAGCAGCTCGGCCCAGCGCTGCCCCGCCCCGCCCCGCCGCCGCCTGCGCCCTACGCGGGGCCGCCGGGAGCGGCCGCGGGGCCTTGTGGGGCCGCGCGCGGCGTCGCCATAGCGACGGCGGCGGTTAGGGCGGCTGAGGTGGGGAGGGAGGGCGGCCGGCGGCCTCGGGAGCGGGTTCGGGGTCCCTCCGCTCCGCTTTCTCCCGTCCTCCGCGGTTTGCGTTTTTTCCTGCTGACCGGGTTGTACTGCCCTGAGGCCAGGAGCCGCCGCCCATCCCTTGCACCGGAGCCTGGGTCCGAACACCCGGGTCAGGTAAAAGGGGCTGGAAGTTTAACGGGAGAGGGGTTGGAATTGGAAGGAACCTCAAAGATCATCGAGTTCCGACAGCAGCAAAATGTGCAGGCCCGAAACATAACAACATCCTCAGTCCTCATGGGGAGACGTCCCTTGGAGCCTGTCCAGCCTCCAGTGGGGCATAAGGCAGGCTGTGCCTAAGATCAGCACCACCAATGCATCCTCAGTGCTCCAGCTTCAAAAGGAAAAAAAAAAGTTACATGCTTTGGTGCTGGGAGGATTCTCAGCTATGATCTTTTCTACTCTGAGTGAGATCCACAGTGGGCACAATTTAAGATAAACTCTCCCTGCCTTTCAATGGCATGAATAGTCTCAGATTGCTGGCTCCAGTCTTTTACTCATGTGGTTTTTTTATCTGTAACAGGTTCTCCTGCTAAAGCCTTTACACATTTTGTCTGGAAGTTGGATTGTAAGTCAAATACCAACTTGGATGATGTTTGTCTAAATCACATATCTTAAAATGCAGTCACAAAATGGAGACTTGGACAAAGACCTTGGAGGGGATGTTACTGCACAGGAGGTGTCAGAAGACTCTGTGAGTGACACTGGTAACAAAGCTACCCAAGCAGAAAATGAAGGTAATTCTATCAACACAGGTTAGCTCTTCCAGCTGGCTCACTGGGGTGAATTTAGGGAAATTTAGTGAACATAAAGCCTAGACATCCTAGAAAGCCATTACTTTTCTGGACACAATATGAGTTTACTCTTTCTCCCACTGAAGTCACTGAAAATCTTGCCCTAATAGAGGCTTCCTTGATTGCTATCTTCTTGTGCTTTTTTTTTTTTTTCTGTTTCATTTTCTTCTTGGTGGAGAGAAACCTTTCCCTGGGTTTCAATCATACAGCTAACCTGGCCTCTAGATGCTTTTATTACAATCATATTTAAATAAGCAGGCACAATCAACTTGTTTGCACTGTATCTTTTTGAAGTGTACAGACTGCAAGCACAACGAGAAGGTGCAGAGCAAGAATCTGAAGAGAAGGGTATTGAAAATGCAATTAATCAAAGGCAGTCTAAAGACAGCTTGAAGGAGTATAGCACTGGAGACACCTTCCAACGAGCACAAAAGGGTAAATTTGTGGAGGGGCTAGACTGACAAACCGTGTTTTAGATGTCTCAGATGTAGTCACTTTATATGCAAGCTAGCAATCTTTTTAAACTCAAATTATTGTTAATTAAATTTAATATATAGTATCTGTCTAAGACCATAAAAACATTGGTGCCAGTACTTTATTGTCACTCTTCGTTAGAATGATCTTAAGACTGATGGGTATTACCTTGCTTCTATATTTAAAAAAAATAATATGCAAATTTCAACCATTTGTTTATTCTGCTACTAATTTTACAACTTTCCTTAAAAATGTCAGCAACACTTCTTTCTTAAAATTCATATTCAAAAACTCTTTAATGCCAACATGATACTTTTTCCCCACCCATGCTGTTGAATTACAACTTGTTTTCTTACTTATAAAGATGTTAAAACTCAAGAGAAAGCCATCAACTGTATGTCCAGAGCAGATCAACAGAATGGACAAAGATCAGATGGTGATCACAAATCAGTAACCAGCTCATTCAGTCAAAGGACAGAAGAGAAGAGTGGCCATGTAAGGTAACACAATATTTGTGGATGTTTTTTGTTTAAATCGTGGCATCACTGAAGTCAATGAGAGTTTCACTATTCAACATGTTAATTCAGGTGAATAATTTTGAAGGTGAACTTGAGAATAATCAATAAATCAGGAATTGCTGATATTTCCAGCATCTGTACAGCTTTTTTTTTTTTTTTTTATGTTCAAAGTAGCAGACTACATTCTAATTGCATGATGGATCTGGAGAAAATTGTGCAAACATTTGTGGAAGTCTTGTCAGCAGATTTGACCATTTCTCAGCATCAATTAAAATCATAGAATCGTCTAGATTGGAAGGGACCTTAAAGATCATCTAGTCCAACCATCAACCTAACTCTGACAAAAAAATAAATAAGAAATAAAAATCACTAAATCATATTCCTCAGGACCATGTCAGCCTGTCTTTTGAACATCTCCAGGGATGGTGCCTCAACGACTTCCTTGGTCAGCCTATTCCAGTGCTTGATAACCCTTTTGGTGAAGAAATGTCCTAATATCCAATCTAAACCTCCCCTGGCGCAACTTGAGGCCATTTCACCCTGTCCTGTCTCCTGTGACTTGGGAGATGAGACTGACCCCTGCCTCTCTACACCCCACCTTCAGGTAGTTATAGAGTGCAATAAGGTCTCCCCTCAGCCTCTTTTTCTCCAGTCTGAACACCCCCAGCTCCCTCAGCCTCTCCTCATAAGACTTACTCTCCAGACCCCTCACCAGCTTTGTTGCCCTTCTCCGGACCTGCTCCAGCACCTCAATGTCTTTTTTGTGGTGAGGGGCCCAAAACTGGAAACAGTACTCAAGGTGGGGTCTCACCAGTGTCAAGTACAGAGGGATGATCACCTCTTGGGTCCGTTCAGACAATACATTCTATTAATTAATCACAATGTAAATATTACAGTTGTCAAGATAGTTTTTAGCAGAGGAAATACAGAGGTAGTTCAGATGGTTAGCAATAAGACACATCTCCTTTCTATGATCTGGCTCTGATTTTGGTCCAGCCTAAACCAGCATATGCTGCAATGGCTGTTAATTAGTAGTTCTGAAATGGGATTACTCTCGTGTTATCTGTGATTAAGTGCATTGCAAGCAAATAATAAAATTAAACCCTTATTTGGTTTACCTTACCTGGTTAAAAGTCTGGTCATGTGGGATAGCACAATAGAAAACAATGGGATATACTTCAAATAGCTAGCATACAATAATATACCTGGGATGAGAGTACAAGAAAACAGTCTATATTTAAAGATTTTGCTCACAGTTTATGAATTTTTTATTCCTTCAGAGATTTACATCAGGCACATTGGGTTATTGGGTTACAGGGCAGTTACAGGCTGACAATCATATTTTATATTGCCTCAAGAAATCTATTGACTAATGGACTACTACAGTTCTGTTCTTCAGCAATATTGAGATTTTTAGTATAATAAGTAAATAAATCTAAAAGCAAATTCATTATGAAAGGTTTAACCTCACTGCCTTTACTCAAGTTTTTTAGTTATTTTGAAAATATCTTAATGCCAAGAAAATATTGCTGTTGCAGAACTTAGGCCTGCAAATACATATGAACACAAATGCGGAATTCAATTTCTTAAGATGTAATTTAGAAGTAGAAAATAATTTTGGATCATTTAACATATTATACTTTTGCAGTATTTCTTTAAGTGAGGGATATCTGCTAGAAGTTTTATTCTGGATCAGAATCTGGTCTTTCTAAGCAGGAAGATACAGATATTTTCTGCTTTGGAATGTTTTGATAAATGTTTTCCTGATGGGTCTCCGTGTCTCCAAAACCCATGCCCTGTCATTCTTTGCAAAGTCGCTGCTTGGGGACTACCAAATTTATGAAACTGTTGACCCAGCACTGTCTAGCACAGCATCTCAGATAAGGGTGTAACTCACCCCATCAGCTGCTCTTTGCTGCCATCCATTTCTGTTTGCAGAGTTTTCAGGCTCCCCACGTACTTACTCACCACTTTGGGGGTTTGCTGTCCTTCTGACTGCAGTGTGCAGCTTTGGCCTCGTTTGGCCACTGTTGGCTACCAACCAAAGTGCTTTGCCCCTGCACCTTTGCTGTTCCACACTGCAGCTTTCTGCCCAATGCCTCTTGCCAAGCCCTCCGTCTCAGTGCTATTTCAGAGTTGGCTTTTCATTAAAATGTTAGATTAACTATTGATATTTCTAATCTGAGAAAAATGTTGTGCATTGGCTATGCCACCAAAGGTTCTGCACTAAATCAGCAATGATTTGACCCAAGAACTTGAGAGGAGGGAATCAGAATCTAACACAGAATCATGCTTCTCTTTTCCAAGAGAATGGACTCCCTAATTCCCTACCTGCTTTCCTACAT
The DNA here is from genome assembly GCA_004320125.1 of Scolopax mira. Taxonomy (NCBI): domain Eukaryota; kingdom Metazoa; phylum Chordata; class Aves; order Charadriiformes; family Scolopacidae; genus Scolopax; species Scolopax mira. Next base: position 72,273 of record BJBW01007876.1, read on the forward strand.
ACTCTCTGGTTTTTAGCAGAAGAGCCTGGGAACTCACTTGAAACAGATAGAAATGGAAAGCCACTCTAAAAAGACTATTGCTTTTTTATTTGGAGTATCGTCTTGAAAGCTGTACTTATTTCTCTTGCATAAAAGAACCATTAATGGTGTTGCACTGAAATCTATTAAAAACCCAAAGATTTTAGAATGTGCACTGAAATACATTTTTTGTTTTGCTTCTGCTTCCCATTATTATTTCAGAATGACAAAAAAGATTCTGCGAGATATCTGTAAACAGCAGAAATTATACTTGACCCCATACTTAAATGATACGCTTTACTTGCATTATAAAGGTAAGATGTGGGCATGACTGTGTATCATTTTTAGGTTTATCATTCTAAGTTGTATTTTAGCAGAGAATCTTATTTTATGTCTCACTGAAGTAAGATACCAAATAATTCTTTTACATTAGAAACATCATTTAATTTTATATATAATAGTGAAATTGTGAAACAAAACGAGTCAATATGAAGGCAGAAAAGTGAACTGATTATAGGCCTAATTCACTTTGTGGAGGCATTCAAAGGATCAATAGCAATCAAAGGGCACTTCCCCCCCCCTCCCGCCCCCCAAAAAAATAGGAGCCTCTGAGAATGTCTTCTCCCTCTGAGCAATGTATTTCTTCTTAAATGTGTTTGTATAAAGAAGCTACTTTCCAGCTTTGTGAACTTTTTTACTGCCAAGTAAAAATGGTCAGGAACAGTGAAGACTAGCTCAAATTCTACTATTCTCAAGTACTACTAAAAGTAAAAGAAGTTGCTAGAATGAACATGGATCATCCTGTTTTGATCTTTCAGCAGGTTTTTGCATGATACGGTTAGCTGGTTCAGATTAGCATAAGAATTGTTTTAAATAATTAGAATGTGCTAAATCTACCTTCTACCTTTGGTCTTGGTTTTGCTATTTTCTCAAGATGAATTATTTGAGCATCTAAAGACCTGCACCAGTTATAGACCAGAACAGGTCCCTTTGTGGTTTGTCCTGTTTTGAGCCAGGTACTGTACCATTAATTCAGTGGAAATATTGGCAGCAACTTGAGTACAAGTGTTCTCACAGGCTGTTTCAGCAGCAGTGGTTTAATGGCATTTACACTTCCAAAGACTTGTTTTCAGCAGATTCAATTTCATTTTAAACCATCTTTTTCTGCAGGATTTGACCGCCTGGAAAACCTGGAGGAGTATACTGGATTGAAGTGTTTATGGCTGGAATGCAATGGCTTAACAAAAATCGAGAATTTGGAGGCTCTAACAGAGTTGCGTTGCCTCTACTTGCAGCTCAATTTAATTAGCAAAATTGAAAACCTTGAACCCTTACAAAAGCTGGATTCCCTCAATATCAGTAACAACTACATTAAGACCATTGAGAATCTCTGTAAGAACTGCTGTTTTAACCTATAATGAGCCCATATTCCTAAGCTATTATTAGAGGCACTAGTTTCAATGTTTTTTTTTTCATTCATGTTAAAATTTTGCGCAATATCCCATACAAGACTTCTACTGAAGAGTCAAAACTATGTATTTTACTATTTAAATAGATGAGAAAACAGGAAAGACACAGTAATTTCTTTCACATAGATACCTAGGACAATTAAGTCATTTTTTTTCTCACTTCTTAATAGTCTCTCAGTACTTACCTGTATTGAAGACAGGCTGACAATCCAGTTTTCACCACTCACTTTACAGTTAAGGTGTGCTTTGGCAGTTGCAGACATAATTACCAAATCTTTTATGTCTGCTGAAGGATTTATTCTGTCTTTAGCAGAAAAGAAAAAAGAATTCCTCTACATTTTCATTTGTTAACATTGAGAGTAATTTGAAACACAAGCTCTTGCTTTCATGTAACTGACTAGTTTGAAACATGAATTAAAAATATCCACCATCCTAAAGCCAAACAACTATTTTTTCTGGGGTGAAGAAGGCAGCTTTGGAGGCCTGGCCAAAAAAAACCTATATTGGAATAACGAACTTAGGAAAAAAGCTCCCAATTCAATATCAACAATTATTTTGACAATGCAGTTTTCTACTTGCTCCAGAAAATCCTCTGTGAAGCACTGACTCTTGCCTTTCATTGTCTGGCAGCTTGTCTGAAAGCCCTGCAGACTCTGCAGATGGCTCACAATAAATTACAAACAGTGGAAGACATACAGCACTTGCAAGAATGCCCAAGTATTTCTGTCCTTGATCTTTCCCACAACAACATCAGTGATCCAAACATTATAACTGTTCTGGAGACCATGCCTAATTTGGTAAGTGGGATAGAGATGAGGGCTTGTATCATGTATATGGGGGAATCCCATTAAATGGTATTCTCAGTAGTACAATGCATAATAGGTATCATGTCTAAAAGACATGTTATTAAATATTATATGGGTTTTTGGTAGATTACCTGCAACACACAGAATATTTTACTCCTTATTTTTGAAATTATAGGGAAAGTGCATATCCAGATCGGGGGTTCTTTTGCTACTCAACTTTAAAAATTGTTTCTTTTTTTTTCTCTAGCATGTGCTGAATTTGATGGGAAACCAAGTGATAAAGAAAATTGCTAATTATAGAAAGTCACTTATTGTTCGGTTAAAACAACTAACATACCTGGATGACAGACCAGTTTTTCCAAAAGATAGGTAAGAAACAGAGCTATCTTTACACAGCACTAAAGCTCAAATGCTAATGAGAATAATCCATGTTTTGTCAATTTTTTTGTGGGTGGAAGACTGACTGGTATAATTTATTGAAGGTGGGTGACTCGTAATAGAGGATTATTATACTACAGGCTCCTACTTCTAGCACACCTAGAAAAAAAACCCACAAACATATTTTTTCACAAGAGGATTAATTCTTGAACAGAATTGTTTTCTGCAGTCTGTAGGCTAGAGGCAAATAGCCACTGAACAAGTGCCTGGAAAAGAGACGAGTTGAGCACTCCTGTAGATCTCTGCTGGTGTCATCACCAGCATTTGGATAGCTTTGTTTCTTTTGTTACAGTTCCACAAAAAAGGTATGATACACGTGCATCTCTATTGTGTAAAGGATTGCCATTGCTGTATGCTTTTTTTTTTCCTGTTGCAGCTATTTTATACTGTTACAAACTTAAGTTTTTCTTTCATTGTAAAGATGGAGTTTTTTAGCTATATTACAGCAAGGTTTTGTGTTTTTATTAGAGCCTGTGCAGAAGCCTGGGCTGTTGGAGGGCTTGAAGCTGAGAAAGCAGAAAGGGAAAAATGGGAAACCAGGGAGAGAAAAAAAATTGAAGATAGCATCAATGCTTTAGCAGCAATCAGACAAAAAGCAGAGGAAAAGAAAAGACAAAAGTATATGGAAGAAAGAGATAGAAGTGTAAAATGTGGAAATGGAGGTGCAACAGACATCTTAGAAGGTTTGTTGTTCTATTTTAAAAGATGCCTGTGTCTGCTTTGATTTGAATGTTTAAAATCAATGAATAGTTCCTGGATATTCAGAAGCAGGCTGATGTGATTTTTTGGATATGTTCATAAATCTTCTTTTCCCGTACAAAATACTTTATTAATCTTGGTGCTTCTTAGATTAACCACAGTGATTTTAAGCAATCTTCACCTTTCTCACTACTGATGAAAAACAACAAACGACTTTCCATCCCAGCATTTCAAGCACTTATACCCTCTAGTGAACTAGAGCAACCAGGTGCTGGTCAGGGTTCCAGCAGGCATTCCTGGGTGGAGGCAGGCACCCATCTGTAGATACCAGATAATTATTTACTCTTGAGTTTTCTCTAGATATGTTTTTTGCTCGGGAAGTGTATTTGCTGGGGAGTTGAGATAGCAAAACTCACAGCATTACTGCAATCTTGGGATTGCACAAATAGCTGCTGAAACAGAGTGGGAGCTTTTGATGCATATTTTAGGCCAAACTATTAAGACCATGTAATAAATTTGGATATTTAGAATGAGTGATGCTGGATTAACTCAGCAGTTGTAATGAGTTTGTTTCTTCTGTACTAGCATCTGCAAATACAGATGACAGTAATGGAAATTCTAATGCACCAGAGACCTCAAATATAGCAGAAGAGGAAGAAACTCAAAAGAAGAATGAGAAACTTAGATATGAAAATTTTGATGCCCGTGATGAAGTGACAACACTTCTACCGAATAAGGGAGATAACACAGATTTCCCATCTGGAAATACTCATGCTGGGATTCAAGAGGATGCACAAGAATCAGATTCTTACAGAGACTCAAACTTCAACAAGACAACAGACGGTAATGTACACAGTGAAGAATCAAGCCAAACTGGGGATGCAGAGACGATGAGCCAAACTCTGGTTTAGTGTATCACCACCTCTGCCATGATTCAAACTGATTCATAGATAAGAATATCCCATTAGATTTCCACAGGGACTACTTGAAAATCAAGTAATACTGGATATTCCTTAATATTCCTTAAACAAAAAAACCAATTTTGATGTCTCAACTGCTGCATAAAGGTGGAATTCCCTGTCTCATTCGTGCCAGGTTTAGCGACAGGGCAGGAGAGCTCTAGAGGTGGTTTTGTGCCTTCACACATGGAAGAATGCTTTTGTAGAGTTGTGGAATACATTATTGCAAAATGCAAATATTAATTTGTACAATATAAGGGAGACCAAGAATCTGATGAAAAGACAAACAGCTGGATTCATCTGTGAGTTCTGCAGTGCTAGTCAGGTCCCCAGTGGTTTGATTTTGCAGTGCTTGCTGTTGCCATGCAGAAAGTCTTTTATTCAGTTAGTTCTCTGCATCTGACTATTTTTTATTCTGTAGATCTACCAAGAGAGAAGGCAGCAACTGAAAAGGCCAAGCTTGCTGAATTGGATGAATATGCTGAAATTGAAGAGGTCAAACTAGAGACACCAGAAAAACTTTATCTTGATGTATGTATTGGATTCAGATTTTGGGAAGTTCAGATTTGAGTATTGTTTGCTCCCAAATTAATTAATGTAACATTCTGGCTAATAAAACTACATGGCCATGTTTCTGAGGATGGTCTACCATTAGGAAAAGTAAAAGAATGAAAAAAGAACCAAAGTAAAGTTGCAGGGGGTCTTCATTCTTTCCAGTGTAGCATGTGTAGAGAGCTTACTGCTGCTTCCAAAGTTTATTTTGTCCTTTGGCCACAGATCACCTGAAGTTGCCCTTGTATCTCTGTGATTTCTCTGGAGAAGTGTATGAGTGCTCTCATTTAAAAAACAGAAATCACAATCAATGATTGTGAGGAGGGAAGGAATCTAAGGGATACATACATACATACATACATACTCTTAGGCAAAACTCAAATTAAATACTGAAAATGTGAACTGTTGCAGAAAAAGCAAAAGGAAGAAATAGCCACCAACTCATTGTAAATGTTAGCTGTCAGTATTAGATATTATAAATCAATTCTCAAAATACAACTTTTAGGTATATTTTGAAGAAAAGCAGAATTCGGCATTATTTGGGTATATGACATTTGTAATATCTATTATCTAAGATTTCTATCTGATGATGCAAGCATTTAAAGATGTTTAATCACATTTAACCCTGAGGAGGATATGGATGATACCACTAACAAACACAGTCTTACTTCAAAGGAGAACTCTTCAGTATGTCCTAGTTATGACACTGCTGCTAAACTGACAGTGTCAGTTTTTGACATAAGTAGCAATAACAAACTTCTGAGCATATGCTTTCCCAGAGCACTTAATATACTCTTTGATCCCTTATATTGCCACTGTTAAATAAATTTTTACTAGAATGTTTTTAGAAAAAAGTCTCAGATCTTTTCTATGCTTTTAATTTCCCAGACCAAAATTCAATGCTGTTATCGACGGGCTTACCTCACTGCTTCAGTAGAGGGTTTATTGCAGCATCCTCCTGTGTGGCTGGTTTTAATTACAGGTTTAGCAAGGGTGGTAGAGAAGACTGGCAGCAATTCCATTAATATACGATATTATTTTTATAAGCAGATCTTGCAGGGTCTGAACTAAAAGCTTTACATGAATAGTGATACTGTAGGTACTCCCCAGGTGAAGATCTCATAGACTCAGTGTTTTTCCCTCGGTGCTATATGGCACCATAGCACGCTCCCTTGATCAAACTTTAACACAGTGGAAAAGGAACTCTTCAACATACATGCATGGTGTTGCTCTTGACACATAAAAAGTGTGACTATTCTAATTCTACAGAAGAAAAAAAAGAAACCCAGATCTCTATAAACACATTTCAGTGGTCTGTGCTACTTCATTATCCAGTAAACATTTAGTAATGAAAAGAGTTCTCCCAATGCCCTCCAATACTTACGCTATTGCAGATTTTCCGAAGAGCCTTAGAGCTGCCATAGCAGGGAATGGCTGTGACAGCACCAATGGTGAGAAGCTCTGGAGCAGCTTTCTTCACCGTCTTTATTCATATCCCAGAGTCAGCTGATGGTTTCAGTAGTAATACAAGGGAGAAAAGTGGAGGAGGATTTGTAACGCGATGGTTGTGACATCTCTTTGTCAAGCAGAAACAAGCCCATGTTGCTGCACATGCCCTGGCAGGGTTTGAACTACATTCTCTGTGCCTAAACCAGGAGGATTTTTAGTTAGCGGTTTTGGTTTAAGCTGCAAATGCAGCCTACTGATTGGAAACTATTTCACTTTCCTATTGACATCTGGTTCCACTCACTAGCATTAGTCTCAAACCTTCATTTGTACATTTTTAATGGGTTTCTTATAAACCCATGGGACTTCAGAATATGCTTCACTAGCTGCATCAGGAAAAAGAAATTTCTTTGGTCATTTTATTTCTGTAATAATTTTCACCACACAAGACAGTACAGGTTAGATGTATCTTATGCTACTGCACCAAGCAGTGTGCTACAAAATCATTAAGCTCTAAAACTAGAAGGAGATGCTTCCACCAGTATTGGCCTACACTAAAAAATTAAGAAAAAGGGGATTGCTTTCTACCTGTGTATTCCCACCCTCTAATTTTGCTTTTGTGTCAGCAAGCAACAGTTGTCTTGGGTAATATTTTCTAACAGAAAGCTGAAACAATTGGACCTGATGAAAATCAGTTCTCAGCAAGTTTGCAGTTCTGTATCCTTAATGATGAGGCATTTACAGTAAATCATTGTTTTATTAGATGTATTTAGGTTATCAGAGTTTACTGACAATCGGTTTCAGATCCTTATTTGTTTCTTACTCATAAAGATGGGTTGCAGTTGAGATTATCGAATAGATAAGAAACAGCTTCTAGACATAAACCACATGTACAGCTTCTCCTTTAACACCATGTTTGCTTTTAAAATCCTGTTAATGCCTTGCTGTTTATCCTTTTATCTCCTTTTTTTTCTTTTTTTCCCCCAAAATCACACAGTATAGTCGAAAACTCTATTCAGTTTGACATTAAGGTTATTGCCTTCCTGTCTGCTATTTCTGGAGACAGATGAATTTCCCTTTTCCCATGTGTACTTAACAGAGATGACTGTCATCTCAGAGGGTAACAGGGCAGTGCTCCTGGCTGTGGCCTTTTAACCCAAAAAGCTTTGCTTTGAAGGAGATTCCCAGTGGGCTACAGATGCCATTTTTTTATTGGTTAGAGCAGCTTCTTACAGTGGTTAATGATCTTGTTATTGTTCTCAGGAACTGCCTGATTTAGAAAATACAGATGTAAGTGAATTTCCCCCAGAAGAGGAAATCTGTATTCAAAAGGTACGATTCTTCTTAATTCTAGCAATGAAGCTTCCCTAAACACGTTTACAGATGTTTTCTCAAAAATACGATAATTTATGAAACGCTGTTTCGGGAAATGGAATTGGTTTTGCATTTATGAACTAAAATAATGGATCTTTCGGCAGATATTCTCTATCCACTTGTAAATATTTTTTTTAAATTTGAATTTTTATATTATTGCATTGCAAAAATAGGAGAATTAAAATCTAAGATCAAGTAATGCAACAGTTAAATAAGATTAATTTCTTAGTAGAGGTAGTGTTTTAATGAACATTACTCTTAAAATATACTTTACCAGTACTGATATGCTGCAAAGGACTGGATAGATAATACAGATCACATGCTGCTGAATAAAATCAGACTTTTCAACTGAAAACACAGAGATTGAAACTCCTCTGCTCCACTTGGGGCTACTCACATAGGAGCCCACATGAGCTCTGTGCTCAGACTGATCTAGGCAACAACCTAGAAACAGAAGAGGAAAAAGAAAACAGCAAGGATTAAAACCCCAGGTCTGGTTCTAGTGCTGCTGTTGACTCATACTTGCTTTGCTGGAGAGAGAGGCTGATGTAGTACATGTTTTCACAAGTTCCTCCAAGATAATGCAAACTTTCTTGACAGTCAGTGTAAGGCATGGCATTTATTTGCTTTTTTGGCCACGGACTCATAACAGTGTTACAAAATGTCTTGGCCAACAAAGCCTCTGATAAAAATAAGGGAAGGGAACAAAGAGTATTATTGAAGGAGTTAAGTGTTGAGCAACTCTCGTGCTCCAAAGGGTGTTCAGCTCTTAACTGAAGCCAGAGGCAGATGTTATTTCGGTCCCTGGATTTGGAGGTAAGTAATAGAACTGAGCCCACACATTGCTGAAATGGGTCTTCTTTTTAAAAAATGGTAATAGTTTATGGTGAGTTTGTTGCTAGAGCCTTAGAAGTAGTTAACTCAAGATTCATGCATGAAGCAGCAGAGCTGTGGGCATGAAGCACATGTCCCATACCTCTTGGGAGAAGAGCACAGCAAAGCTGAGAGCCATTACAGGGATCCAAGAGGTATTTACCTACCTTATAGCTCATTACAGGGATCCAAGAGGTATTTACCTACCTTATAGCTTTTACATCTAGAGTAATGTATTTTTAACTACGTTTTCTACCTTTACAGCAGGAATATTGCCCAAAGATTGAAACAATTTCTGAAATGGCAAATGACAGCGATTTTGCATTAGAGGAAAACAATAAAAGCATGTCTGAGAATTCAGTAGGAGAAGAAGTTCCAACAACAATTTTTTCAAATATGTGTAAGATACATAAAGAGCATGAAATGGAGCACTTAAGACCCCTTGTTGAAAGCTTCATTACAGAGCCTGCTAATTCAGAAAGGTACCCAGAGATCAAAGATAAACAAGCAACCCCCTTGAAACCCTTGATACAAGAGGTTGTCACTGAACCCGAGGATAATCTACTATTGTCACCAGTCTGCAATCAAGCAGATGACCCAAGCCCATGGTAAGGGGACAGCAAGATTACAGTTACTTGCTCTGGTAAGATGACAGTGACATAATTAAGTGACACAAAGGAAAAGGTGGATGACACATTTGCACTAAAAGTACGGATTTGTTCAGCTCTTGTGGAAAAATTTTTGCATCCACTGTTAGTTAACCTCTTCCTTTTGTTATGTGCGAATTCTAATAAGTTAGGAATTAAAATGCTATTTTCTCTTTTTCTATACAGAAGTTCTTGCTGAATTTTATTTAAATGTGTTTTAAAAATTGGGCTCTGCAGCTCTTTTTCCAGTATTAAAGACCACCAGAAGGTTTCATTTGCCTTCTGCCTTCATGGTCTAACAGGGGATGGCAGCAATGGAGAAGTACTGTACCTGACTGAGGGTAAAGGATGTCTTCACAAAGCACAAGGTGACAATGAACCCTGAGAGCGAATTAGATTAATCCCTTTGAAAAAAATAACAGACCAAATGTGGAGACCAGTGCCTATGGTTATTCTCAAAATGCAGAGTTCAGTGCTGGAACCATTAGTTAAAACTGACCTAATGCTTATTTTGACATAAAACCCACCACCTTCAGCGGAAGGACTTGGTGTTTCCGGCAGTCCGAGGCCGCTGCGACCTCCAGCCTCCCACCTTCAGGGCAGAACTTGTGTTGTGTCAGGTTGTGTCAGCATGAAATGAGCTCGTAATCCCCTGTGACCTGAAGGGAGCCAGTCTGTGGCCTCACTGCCAAACCTGCCAGGGTTCTATGGCTCCAAGCCCTCCAGCGGCAGGGGTTGCTACCTCTGAAAGTGAGGACATCACTGTTTTAAGGTTAAATTCCACATTCTTCTGTAATTTCCCCCCTCAATTTCTTCTAGAAATTACTTGGTTAAATGTTTGTATCTTAGGGTATCATTACATATGTTGTTTCGATCCATAAGGTCACATGTTTCTGTCATTGGAGTTAAATAAAGATGCTACCTGTAACCAAATGTATTTTAGCTTGTTTTATCTCCTTATACTATGTCATACCAGAGAGACTTGAGCAACAGATGGAGATTGCTTCTTAAGAGGGTACTTTTTGGATCAAATATTCATAGACATTATGACTATCTATGGAAAACCAGATGCAAAAATAGTGTCTGTGCATGGAAAGTCTATTTTTACATTTTAGGACAGTCTGTGATGAAACATACACTTAGTTTTCCCTTTTTCATCTTTTTTCCTTGAGAGAAGTGTCTCGGGATCTGGAATTCAAATAAAACAGAAAAATAACCAGCCAATCAGTAGTGGCAACCATATAGGTTTGGTGTCACAAGCCGACCAAAGGAATCCTTCCATTGTCTTCTCTGTTACATCACAGCAGTATCTCGTGCCAAAGAGAGAGGGATGGTACCAGCAGCGATGCCTCAGTCCAGTTTTCTCTGCTTCCTTGCTCTCCCCCTGCCCTGTCTCCCCTTTTGGAGCTAGAGAATACAACTGGAGGAGGTAGAGATGGTTGAAGAGCAGTTCCCCCTCTGCCCCACTGCAAAAAGTGTTGGGGGAACAGACAAATCTTGGCCAATTCTGCTGAGGCTTTAATGGCTTTCGTTTGCCTGACACAGAAAGCGACTGTGGCGGTCAGAAAATAATTGTACACTGTTTAAGTGCCACATAAAAGTGTTGACTTCATCTTTGAGGGCTGATGTGGTTTTTATAGTGTAACCAATGATCGCAACACGGGGAGTAGAAGCTAGGCTTTAGGTGACCTCACTTCACTAATCATACTCAAGTTTAGGTGGATGTCTTTTTTCATATCTCTATAAATCTCTAATAAGCTGTGATAAATGAAATTGAACTGGTCTTGTATGTGTGCATATTTAAAGAAAGAAATAATTACTGTGGACTGGTTGAAAAGCCCTGTTTCCAATTCCCTGGGTTTAGGCGACCTCTGGTGGTGAGAGAACCTGTCTTAACCCTAAGGCAAAATAATCTTAATATCCCTCAGGGAATACAACACAATTGCTTTAAATTTCAGCCGTTTTCCGCCTTCCATGGGTGAAAACACGCTGGTTAAACCCTTGGCTTCCAGGGGAGGGTAGGGGCAGGGGCCAGCGGGGAACAGGCCTGTCTGAAAGCGGCAGTGCAGGAACCTTCTTCTGAAAAAGCTGCCGACTACATTTCTGAGCTTGGTCCGAAAAATATCTGCTTCCCTGTTCTGACAGAGCTGGGCTCTGTCTGCTTTGAGGGATTTGTGTTCTGCTCTCTCTGTGCTGGGTTTTAGGGTCTGACTGGTACCCCCTTATTGCACTAGGCAATAAGCAGGAAGGACCATATTATTACACTTAAAAAACCCCCCTCTTTTTCAAAAAAGTATTTCAAGCATTATCACTGAAAGCAAGGGAAAAAAAAGGATAAAAGAAAAAGTGAGTCAAGAGCTATTGATTCTTTGTCTCTGACCCTGACATTGCCTGATAATCCACACTGAACCGCAAGCCATTTGGGAGAACTCAGCTGCTTTGGGAGCTGCGCTTACACCACGTTTCACAGGTCAGATTCTCTCCAGCCCATGCTCAATGGAGCCAACCAAAGCCCATTGTTATCTGGTTGGTGGCCAGTCACCAGTGGTGTCCCTCAGGGCTTGGTTCTGGGGCCAGTCTTTAATATTTTTATTGATGACCTGGGTGAGGGGATTGAGTGCACCCTCCATAAGTTCACAGATGACACCAAACTAGGTGGGAGTGTTGATCTGCTTGAGGGTCAGAAGGCTCTACAGAGGGATTTGGACAGGTTGGATCAATGGCCCGAGTCCAATGGGATGAGGTTCACCAAGGCCAAATGCCGGGTCCTGCATTTCAGTCACAACAACCCCAGGCAACACACAGGCCTGGGCAGAGTGTCTGGAGCTGTCCATCAGAAAAGAACCTGTGAGTGTTAGTGGACAGCTGGCTGATGATGAGCCAGCAGTGTGCCCAGGTGT
>BJBW01007877.1:5452-15817 GCA_004320125.1 Scolopax mira
CTCTGAAATTTTAGCAGAAGGAAGAGCTTCTCTTTTACAGGTTTGTAAGATATTTTAACATATTTACATCCTCTTTCCAGACAAATTATTCCTGGTGGTTCTGGCAGAAAGCAGTGAGGGAGGTCACTGCCCCTCTGCTCTGCACGGGGGAGGCCACAACTGGGATCCTGGGTCCAGTTCTGGTCAAGTATCCAAAGTGAAAACCAAAACTACTCAAAAGCAGAACAATAAACCTACCTTTTTCTTTATACGATAGACTATTTCTGTTGTTTCTGAAGAAGTATAAAAACAGGAGAGGTTTGCTTCTTTTTTTTTTTTTTGCTTTTTTTTTTTTTTTTTCTCCTCAGTGGCTGGCAGACCCTACGAAACACCAACTGACTCCAAGTCCCAACGGGGCAAACCCCCTTCTGGCACCTGCCCCCCCCGGCCCCCCCATGAGACGCCCAAAGGCCCAGCTCTAGTCCTGGCCCCTGCAGTTCCAGCCTACGAAAGCAAACACACACAGTATGTGAGAAAGTTTTATCATTTTAGAATCAAAATATCCCTTAAAATATTTACATTTTACAGTAAAAAGGATAGCAAAACACAAAGTAATGTACAAGCTTTAGGTATTCAAGTTTTTGAAGCACGGAAAACGGTGGGAGAAATGAATTTACTACTACAAATCATAGTCTCAAGAATTTAGGTTAAAATGCTTTCTTATTAAAACAAGTGCAGTTTAAAGCAATAACATTCGAGCAGCTCAGCCTTCCAATTTCTGGTCACAAACTGCTTCAGATGCTTAGGAAATACTTGAAAAACTAATGAAATACACTTGAATTATTTTACTGTACTTTGAATAATTACTTTTTTTTTTTCCTTAAAAAAACCAAAACAACTCTTCACACCACGGAGCAGTATTATATTTTCTTGTAATGTGTGTGGATTCTGAGGCTTTGCTACAGTCTTTAAAAACAGTGCAATTTAAAAAGAAGGTTATTGTATGAAATTCACCTTGAAAATCATCAGAGCATCTTAAAACAGAAGAGAGCACAAATTACCAAAGGCAGCGACTATTGCAGACTCGACTAAAGCAACTTCATCAGCTAAGAAAATTTCTAAGCCTTTATTGCATATTAATAAAAGAAATCTTTAAAATTTTGAATATACAGCAATGTAAAATTTTTAAAAATATTAAACTCCTACTTCTAGCGATAGTTGGTATAATGAAAAAAAGGATGAGTATTGGTACATTGAGTGGTACCAAAACACAGACTTGTTTCTGCAAAACACCAACACGGATTAAAAAAAGATGGCACCATCCTAGCAGGCTTTTTTTCTTTTTTCTTTTATACAAAGTTTTACGACATTCCTCTAACAGTTTATTTAAATAGGATTTTGGAAGCCTGCCTGCATCGTTTTACCTTTTGCTCTTCGTTCTGTCGCTGTGGTCCCTGTGTCTCTCTCTGGTCTTTTCACTCTCTCGTTCTCTGTGCTTCTCTTTGCTTTTCTCCCCCTTCTCCTTATCTTTCTCTTGAGCCTGTTCTTCACTTTTGGGCTTCTCTGGTTTTTTTTCTGGGTTTCTAGTCTCTCTGGGGCTTTTTCCATCAGCAGCCCTGTCGCTGTGCGGAGATCGCAACCTTTCTTTGTCTCTCTGCCCTTCCTCCCTGCCCTTCCTCTCCCTCTCTTTTTCCTGGTTTCTGTCCCTGCGCCTGTTCCTGTCGGAATCCTGCTCCCAGTATTTTTCACTGTTCCACTCTTTCTCGTGTCTGTCTTTCTTCTGGTGGTGGGATTCGCTGTAGAACCTCTGTCTGTGCTGATCGGTTTTCCCTCTGCTGAACCCTCTCTCCAGCTGCTGGTCCTGCCTGCCCCAAGGATCGCTGTGCCGGCGTTCTGGTCTCCTGCTGTCTTTACTCTGAAAAAAACCTTCTGGCCCCAAAAATCTGGATTGTTTGTGAGGCACCGGCAGCCCCCCTGGCGCGAGGGGTCCGGCGTAATGCGGGGGCTGAGCTGATAAATGGGGTAGGGGCGGCCAGGACATCATGGGATTCTGGGGAAAGCCGAAGCTGGGCGGAGGGAGGAGCGGAGGCGGCAGGTGAGGAGGGAACCCAAAGAGCGGGCTGTTGTGCGGGGGGAAGTTATGAGCCTGAAACTGAAACCCGGGGGGGTTGGATTTGGGGTGCTGGAAGTTCTGGGGAGGCCTGGCGGAGGGGAAGCCGCCGCTCGTAACGGGGCTTGGGCCTTTGGGGATGAATTCCGGGCGGGAAGAGGTTTCCGTCTCGAAATGAGGAGCAGGTGCTGCGGCTCCTCTCCTCAGCGGGTCCATCAGGGCCTCCTCCCCCTGCGGCGCCCCCCCGCCCTCTGCCTTGGCTGCAGGGGGGCTGTACCGCGTCTCCCCGCTCTGCCCCTCGCTCGGGGGCAGCTTGAGGCCCCCTTCCCCGGGGGGCTGCTTGTTCTCCGGCTCCTTGTGCTGGCTCCCCGCCGCGCTCTGTCGCTCCTCCTGCCTGCTCGCCTCCCCCTCGCTGCTCTGCTGGCCGCGCCCGGCCGCCTGACGGGGGTCTCTCTTCAGGTTAATAAAGGGGGGGGGTTTCGGGGTGTTACCGGCGGAACCTTCGGCAGAGCCCACGGGCCCGTTGTTCTCGCCGGGTTTTTTCCCCGCGTTTGATGAGGAGGAAGCGAAGCTGGAATTTGTGGTCCTTCTAAGCTCCTGTGCAGCGCTGTCCTTGTCGGGCAACTGCCGTTTCGGGTCATTTTCTTTACTTTCTTCAGCTTCTTTGTTCTGGGACTGAGTGGATAAATTTGCTAAAAACGCTTCTGTGGAGACGTCGGGAGGTTTTCCCTTAAGACTCAGCCCCATCAACGACCCAGCACTTCTTGCAGAGCCCGAGGTCCCTGCAGCTGCTGCCTCCGCTGCCGCCGGGGCCTTAGTGGCCTCTTGCAGATCATCCAACCCGGTCTTTGCCTCACCAGCCTCAGCAGACACCTCGGCAACATCCATGTTCTCTTCCTTCAGGGCTGCTTGTTCGTTCGATACCGCTCTGTCTTCAGTGGGACTCGTGTCTGGCACCTGCCCCGTCGTACCCAACAGGCTTTGGAGAATGTCATCCACGGGCAATGGTTTGTTTGCTAGCTCCAGAGTAGAAGGCTGATTTTCCCACCCAACCAGGACTCCGGGAAGAAACCTGAGAGGCTTCGGGGGTTCGTGTTTGCTGCTTTCCACCAGAGGTTCAATAACTGCTGGAACATCTTCTATGTTAGACTGCTGAGGTTTGTTTCTCTGCTTGTGTAACACGGTTGTGAAGGAATTGAAAAAATCGTTTTCCTCTTCCTCTTCTAGTGCCACCTCATGATGGGAGACATCAGGTTTGCTTGGTTTGCTTTTCTTCTCTGGTGGCAGGTTGCCCAAGGTACTTTCAGAAGCTTCATCCGCAAAACTACTGGAAACACTTGCCACAGCAGCAATTTGCCTCTTCATTTTCTGGCGAATTATCAATCCCAGCAACAAATTTGGTCGATGTATTTCAATCCCTGTACAAAATTGTAACAGCAATTTATCATCTCCTTACGTTCACTCTCACAGAAATAATCCCCACATTCTTACAATGTCCTACAGAAAGTATTTCTTTTATAACATTTGAAATCTCCATATTAAACATAACAAACAATACTTAAAATAATAATAAAAAAAAAAATCATTTCCAACATAAAGATTATTACTTCAAACACAGCAAGTTAGAATTGCAGTGTACTGTATCGCCCACTGTGACTTCCAAAGAAACTGACACAAAACAGCTCCGGTGTAAGGAGAACACTGAGAGACATTTCAGGACCTCTCCTTTCTGGCCCGCTAGTTTTTTCAACTTTCCATGTCTTTCTTTTTTTTTTTTTTTAAAGGGAGCTTGGAACACTTAAGAAAAAAGTAATTAGTACATTTCTAATAAATAAAAATACTATTTAAAAGTTACAGTGTCAATTTGGAGCTCGGTACGACTCCTGAATCACTGAATCCACTGAGCTTGTAACCTACGAAGCCACCCGAGTTAGAGGAAGGATGGAGTAAACACCAAGTTTTTTCTACAACAGGATTTTAGAGTATCAGAATCTCCTCATAATGGGAAGTTACGGTCTTTTCAAGGCAGTTAATTAATACCATGGAAAACTCACGACGTGTTTAACCAGAACAGTTTTAAATTTAACTCCCTCTTATATTCCTGTCGTAAACTTCTTTAAGTAGCTTTCTGATCTCCCATCCCAAGCTGGACTTACCGGGCCCATCAAAAGGCACGAGATGATGGGGGACTTTATCTGCAGAACCCAAAGGGATGAGGTACAAATCCTTCACTTGCTTCATGTTGTTGGCTGCCACCCCGTAGCGCTTCCTGCTGCTGAAATAGGCGAAGAGCAGCGCGTAGGAAATCTGGTCCTCCTCAGTCACGGGGGTAAAGCGAACCACACAGATCTCCTGGGTCAGAAAGAGGAGGCAGAAAAAACCCAAGATGGTCAGGTACGTTCTTCTCTGCTTTTAGATAAAGAGCAGTCACTAAAACAAAAATTCAGAGTTTAGAAGAGGAGAAAAAGAACGCAGAGAAAAACAAAGGAGACTGAAGGAGCAGTGACGGGGACAAAAATAAAGAAGGAAAACTGGAGAAAATGAATAAAAAGCATTTAAGTAATAATAAAAAAAGAATTACAGTGCAAAACAAAAAAAGCTGCATTTTACCAGCCAGCTAAATAACAAGTTTTAGGGAAGCATTCCAGCTTCCAAGTCATTATTCCCCTCCTCACCCTTAACATGACTTAAAAGCTTTGTCAGTCTGAGAAATTCATTAATAATGGGGGAAAACCAGTATTCAGATCCCAGAATTATGACCAAAGCCCAGCTCAGGAGTTAATACTGTTTAACGTCTTAATTAGTGACCTGGAAGATGGGACAGGAGACACCCTGCAAAACTGAGATGACACCTAATTAGGGGCAGCAATTTGGGGCTCAGCCTGAAGAAGAGGAGGCTCCAGGGAGACCTTAGAGCTTCTTCCAGTACCTGAGGGGCCTACAGGAGAGATGGGGAGAGCCTGTTTCCAAAGGCCTGCAGTGACAGGACGAGGGGCAATGGGTTTAAACTGAAGAAAAGCAGATTTAGATTGGATCTTAGGAACAAGTTCTTTCCAATGAGGGTGGTGGAGCACTGGAAGAGGTTGTCCAGGGAGGTGGTTGAGGCCCCTTCCCTGGAGACATTCAAGGGGAGGCCTGACGAGGCCCTGGGCAACCTGGTCTAGTTGGGGGTGTCCCTGTGACTGCGGGGGGGTCGGAATAGATGACCTTTGGAGGTCCCTTTCCGGCCCAGATGATTCTAGGATTCTACTAAAGAAAGGAATGATGTTCACAAAGGTCAGCAAAGGCAACGTCTTGCTCCCTGAATTGGAGCAACGCCCTCACAGACCAGGGCCAGCCTGGCTGGAAAGCACCTTGGCAAAAAAGGACACGAGGGTCCTGATGGACAAGCTGAATGTGAACTGTCTCGTTTTGGGCTCCCCAGCACGAGGACAACCTGCATACAGTGGGACAAGCCCAGCAGAGGACCACCGGCCTGGCTGTGAATACTGAAACCAAAAAACTAAAGAGTGTGACACTTGGGACACGTGGTGTCCAAACATCCACGATGAGTTGCTGGCTCAAGGAAACACAAGTATTCTTAAACAGAAAATGGCAGGTTATGGTTAAATAGTAAGAAAATGAACTTATCAGTTCATCAATCAAGCCACCATCCATCGCATTCGGCATAACCATCAGTTACCCATCCTTAAAACCTCATGTATTTCACAAACATTCCAGGAAGAATAAAGGGATGTCTGGTGTGAGTAGGATGTGTGTTGAACAGCAAGGCTCCCATACGTTAAATGCTCACCTTGGTCCCTGAAGCTTTGATTTTCTCTACGTACTCCCAGACGGTGTGAGGGGAGATCCTGCCGCCCACCTGAATGCTGTCAGGTAAATCCTAGAGAAAGGACGATGGAATCTGAGTACAATGTACAAGTTGTGGTAAATCCTTCACACACTATCTATTTTGTATAATCAAAACATACTCAAAGTCTTATATTGTAACTTTAAAATATCAGTAGAAGTTACAATAGTAAAAGCAAACTCATTTACTTTTAAATTTTGGTTATTTAAATTAAGATTTTCAGTGCAAAGTTAATTATCAGAACTAAATTAGTTATCATCCTTCCCCAAAATCATTTCTTTCAGTAACATTAACCACAGACATAACTGTACTGTGCTCTGTAAGATCCCCCCATCTATGAAGGAATATAATAAACTATCAGAATCTTAACTGTGAGGGGAAAACACAACCTACAGACCCGTGTGTATAAAGGCCTCAATTTGTTCTGGGATATTATTGAAATTACCATTCGTAAGTAACGAAAACAGACTCTCAGAATCATGTGGGAACACCTACGGAAAAACAGTTTTTGGCAATAAAGCAGAGGAGTTTTGAAACGTACATCATATTCGTAGAACAACACCTCAGTATTAAAGGGTTGAGGCCTTCACTGAAGAGTTACAGGAGAGTAAAGCTCATCACATTAACAGACCTTGGTCCTTTTAATTAGAAAGCTGATGCATCCCGTGTCACTGGGCAGAAGTAACGCTCAATGTTTTGAGCTCTCTGGGCTTTATTTTACGAGATACAGGCAATTATTAAACGCAGTTGCACCCTTCTCAGCCTATCTTTGTTTCAGCCTCTTGGATACTGAAGAGAACACTACATAAACTTCTTGTTTTTCAGGGACTGTTTAGTCTTATACTCTTCTTTCGGGCACCTCCTCACAAAAAAAACATTGAGGGGCTGGAGCGGGTGCGGAGAAGGGGAGCAGGGAAGGGTCTGGAGCACAAGCCTTATGAGGAGAGGCTGAGGGAGCTGGGGGTGTTCAGTCTGGGGAAGAGGAGGCTGAGGGGAGACCTTCTCACTCTCTCCAACTCCCTGAAAGGAGGGAGTAGCCAGGGGGGATCAGTCTCTTCTCCCAGGGAACAGGCGCTGGGACAAGAGGAAATGGCCTCAAGTTGCACCAGGGGAGGTTCAGGTTGGAGATTGGGAACAATTTTTACACTGAAAGGGTTGTCAGGCCTTGGCATGGGCTGCCCAGGGCGGTGGTTGAGGCACCACCCCTGGAGGGGTTCAACAGACACATTGACATGGTGCTTACAGACATACTTCAGTAATGTGGGAAATTTTTTTTGGTATGGGGTTTTTTTGGGTTTTTTGTCAGAGTTGGGTTGATGGTTGGACTAGATGATCTTAAAAGGTCCCTTCCAACCTAGATGATTCTAGGATTCTACGATTCTCTTACAAAAATTGGTACAAACTCTTTTCGTGCTTTGAATTCAAAACTGTGCTACAATTTTCTCACCTCTAATTCAGAAAATGGATGCCACCAAGGCATTTCCTACCACATTTGGTCCAATCTTGCTACTTTATATACAGACGCAGCTCCATAATAAACCAAAACCAGCTCAACATAAAACCAACGCTGGGAATACTACTGCTCATCCTTAGGAAACATCTTACAGTGAAATAAGCACAAAACATCTTCAAAAGCATCAAAGAACTTGAGTCCTGTAGGACAAACTGAAAAATACTTTAAATATATCCCCTCACCCACGTCCTCCCCCAAACACAAACACTTTACAATGACCATGCTTTACTGCCTTTCATCATTATACTATCAGTAGCCTACAAGGTAAACAAGTCACTAAAGGTAATAAATGAATTTTTCGGTTTTTGCAGTAAATATAAATACCTCCGTTAAATACTCAAAAGAGCCAGAAACTGGATAAGCCTTAATAACAAACTTTGCCACTGAAGGCATGTTGATAAAGCCCTTCCAGATGAAATTCAGGCGTGCCAGAAATAGGCTTTCACATTCCACAGTACCGGGCGTTTCTGACCTAAAAAACAATAAACAAACCCCCACTTTGTTGAGAACACGGTATCTTATGCAAGATCACATAAATCATAATCTCTCTGTGTAAAAGAAATTACGTGCCATTAAGTATTTTCTTTTCAGCTCAGCAGACTCGAGTGTCAATGAAACGAGACAGACAACCACGTTTCTCATCTCCCAACGGGGCAGATACACGCTCATGAAGGACCCCCAGAGGAGCAGCACGTTAGTTCTCTGCTGTATCCTCTGAGGGTGGAGAAGTTACTTTGTTCAAGAGCTATTAAGTGCTACTGAAGAGGACACACAAGGAAACAGAGGACAACGTGCTGCCTGTTGGCCAATCTTCACCCTGCTCCCCTAGCTCCTGTGTTCCGCTGCACCACTGTCTGCTCACCACCAGAATACCCTGAGACAGCAAATATGGCAAAACTTCAAACAAGTTGCTCTTTACTGTCACTGCTAGAAAAGTGCTGCTTTGAGATCTGAAATTAGTCTGATTTATCAGCGTAAACGTGTGGTCTGAAACCCCCTGGCGTTACATATAGACATACTCATTCAAAGGCAGCACTGCACATACTAATTAATAGCAAAATAGAACAGGAAATCTACATCCTGACTTTTATTAATATGAGCTCAGGTCCTTTTTAGACCTTGGAGCACCAGATAATGTAAGGAAGTTTACTCTTCCCCAAAAAAGAAAAATAATTTAATTAAAAGTTTGTAATCCTAACAAACTATGTAATATGCTATATATATATATATATATATATAAATGCATAGCACGATTTACTCTGGTGGAGAACTTCATCCCTAAAAGCTGTACAACTTCAAGTACACAAGTGGATTAACGAAATGACATTTAAAAAAAAAAAAAGAGCTTTAGTCATTACAGCTTAGCAAGACGAATAATGCCCGTTCCCACAGTTTATATTACTTTGGGAGAGGTGTGAATGATGATTTTGACGGGTCTTGCTTATCGTCTTCCAGCAATTCTGAGGCTAAAATGCTCGAGGTTGAGGAGAGGGCGTCGGCGATGCTCTCTGCCTCGTTGTCTGACTGTTTCCGAGCGACCCCCACGGACACTTTCACTTTTTTTGCAGAGGGGTCGTCAGTAGGTGGTGCCATTCGCCCTACCAGAACGAAACACACCGGATTTAGTTTTTAATTGAAGAAAGGGAAGAGGACTTTCACTGAAAACATGGAAGACGCAGCAAAAATGGGACTGAAGTGGGATGGGATAGATAAATGATACCTTTTATACATCTTTATATAATGTACACATTTATAATATATACATTTACAAATATATACTATGTATACAGATAAATATTGCCACTGCGAGGGGGGAAGGATAAACAAATGAGGAATCAACAAGAGCACGGACACCCATTAAAGGGATTTATCTGCAGTCTTTGCTTTTTTTAAACAGAAAACAAATTTATGCCAATAGTCTGTCATTTTAATAGTGTCTCTTTTGCAAATTATGAAGTAAAACACTGTTTTTCCACATCTTTGTCAGCAAAGTAGGGAAAAAAAAATCCCATTTATTTACGTTCTTGTGGTATACTGATATTTATGACTGAAAAGCATTATACAAGCAGGATGTCTGTATTTTGACATGCTTTTCAAAATTACCTATGCAGATTTTGCAGTTAAGATCAAAGAGATGATTTTTATGTTGACTTGTGGTGTCCGGGGATGCAGATTCATTTACTTCTTTTTCAGCTTCCTCTGACTTCTCAGACTTCATATTAGGTTCCTAAGAAAAGTCAAACACATTTCACTTCATTTTTTTTTTCTCTTTTCCCCCCTCTGTTAATATTCCTAATATTCACTTTGCTTAATTTTTTATGGTATTTTCCTCCTTTCAGACATAAACCTCTTCCTTCAGCTGTACAGGTTAACATAAAATCTATAAATGCATTAAAAGAATGAACTGGTACCCCGAAATATATTTTAGGTGAGATTTATAGAATTTTCTACTATTACAGGAATTCATCATGGAGACATCATGGAATAAAGCAAAAACACTATGCCCAGGAGTGAAAGTCAGTGAGGATACAAGAAAAATTAAACCCTAAAGAGACCTAACATATAACTACAGATCTGAACACCAGAATCATAAACAATCCTCTTTACAAACATATTGTCTATGAACTAAATACACGTTTTATTTTCCACCTGGATTTCCATGACTTCCTCTTGCTCTTTCATTGGTGTTTCGCTTTCAATTTCTATTTCTCCTTTGTGGGTAATTTTTGTGATGGGTCTCCTTTCAACTTCCCTCTGTTCCTTCTCGATCATCTCAATTGTCTGTAAAAAACAGGAAGTCACATGTATTTGCTACCGCACAAGAAAATTTGGAAACCCACAGAAAGAACAACAGAAAATAGGATTGCAATTAGGAAACCCCTTGGGGGGAAAAAAAAAAAAAAAAAGAAAAAA
>BJBW01007877.1:15915-67529 GCA_004320125.1 Scolopax mira
AAAAAAAGCATTTAAATGTACACTTAAAGCAATGTTTTTGTGGTTGGACTCGATCTCAAAGGTCCCTTCCAGCCCTGAAGATTCTGTCATTCTGTACGTGATGCTCTATCTAAGCCAGTGGCATCCCTAAGCTCTGCTGGGGTGGGGTTTCTGTTCCTCAGGCTCCCTTCCAGACGGGCAGGTCGCGTCTGCAGCTTCAGGGTTATTCCTGGTGGGTGAATTGTCACACTCCATCAGTATGTAAGCTACAAAAACCACCAGCTGAGTTCGGGGTGTGTCTAAGGGTGTACTCGCTCCCGTTCTAAGGAACTGATGTCTAGAAAGCTCCAGCCAGAGATTTCAAATCTCGTTGGCAAGAAGGACAAAAGAAGCCTTCGCTCTCGAGACAGAAGGAAGAACAAGGAAACAGCAACAAAGTTGCTTGAAAATGCAGGGTTTCCCCCTTTCAGGAATTTACTACACTTCTTTCACTTCTGTCCTAGAAATTCCTTGGGGTTTTGAATACTAAATAAATTATAGAGATCTCCTGATGAGTCAGAGCTGCTTTGTGCAACATTCATTCTGTTCTTTCTACACAGGCTTAACCTGAAAACAGGATTTAAATGTGTTTAAGTAGTGAACTGAACAGCATAAGTTGACAAATCTCACGTGTCTGTTTTCTCTCTGCCTCCAAGCAGCCAGTTCTTTGGAAGCCAGTTCTTCTGGGCTCATCTTGATTAGATGGTCCGGAGTAACCTCTCCTTTCAGTACTTTCTTAAATAATATCTAGAAGAAAGAAGAGAAGTTAACTATTGTGATTAGTGCAAAACCAGCAGAGGAAATAAAGCAGAGAAGAAACATAAAACATATTCTGTGCAACTACAGGGATCCCTCCCCTTGTAGGAAGCAGGACTAGATTGTGTAACATAAAAAGCTTCATTCCAGAAGTCCACTCTATGAGAAGGACATTGAGGTGCTGGAGCATGTCCAGAGGAGAGCCACCAAGCTCTGGAGGGGTCTGGAGGACAAGTAGTCAAGGAGAGGCTGAGGGAACTGAGCATGGTTAGTTTGGAGAAGAGGAGGCTGAGGGGAGACCTCCTTGCCCTCTACAACTCCCTGAAAGGAGGCTGGAGAGAGGTGGGGGTTGGCCTCTTCTCCCAAGGGAATCATGTCAGAAACAGAGGAAATGGTCTGAGGTTGTGGCAGGGGAGGTTGAGATTAGATCTTGGGCAGAATGACTTTGCTGAGAGGGTGGTCAGGCCCTGGAAGAGCCTGCCCAGGGAGGTGGTGGAGTCACCATCCCTGGAGGGATTTGAGAAATGTGTAGAGGTGAAACTTCAGGGCATGCTCTGGTGCCCGAGGCTGTTGGGCTGGGTATTTTGACTTGTGCGTTGGGTTTTGTTTGGTTTGCTTTGGGAGTTTTTTGGGGGTTGGGGTTTTTTTTGTGGTTTTGGGGCTTACATGAAGATTCTGTGAATCTGTGGTCTACATAACAGAATGTATCTATATGTACCCTTAATGATCAGATGTATAACTAGTTGGTTAATTTCAATAGTAAAATACTACAGACAAAACAACTTGATCAGAGTAACTAGTAAAAGGACAAAAACCAGAAGCTGAGGAGGTGAACATGAGGTTGATCGATGGGCTCACAGAGAGCAGAAAAGAGAGTGAAGACCAACCTTGAGAAATCTGAGTATGAAAAAACACAGCGAGAGGAGATACTGCAGAGAAAAAAAACCTAAATGCAGCGACAGGAAAGAGCTGAAGGGGGGGACGACAGGGAACCCCAAAGAGCAGATCAGTGGAAAAGCCAACACTTAAACTAAGCCATCTGTATCCACTGCGCTGGGGAAACCCTGCTGTAAAAAGTACACGGGGAGCAAGAAGCAGAAGAATTACTGATGGGGAACAAACAAAAAAGAACACTGAGTGCACAACATCAAAGAGATGGGGAAACCTACAGGGAAAAAGAAAAACAAACAGGATAAATTGTGAAAGGATTAATAATTTATCTGCACAGAAGACTGTTCCTTTCATCTATGACAAATAAAGCATTTCTGTAAAGCACAAATAATACATACTTTGTTTTTAGGATCTTTTAGATTGAACATTAAACTTCTGTATTTGTTCTTATACTTGGAGTCAGTGTCCCGGAAAAAAGAGAAGAGCTCCCTTTCAATCCTTGTGGCAACTTTTGCTGCTCTCTCCTCAGGAATCTTTAAAGTGGAGTCTGTCAATCTGTGAGAGAACACAAGGGAAATGACCTAATGCTTCCAAATAATTAATATTTTTTTTCCCCCGCCTTCTGAAAGAAAGCAAATACAAACACAAGTTTGTATCTTTTACAAGTATCTTTTAAAGTATCTTTTACCTTTTCATGAGAATTTCTTTAAGGGACTGCTTGACACTCTGCCGTATCTGATCAGCAGAAGGTTTGGAAGCTGGCACTGCTGGCAGGTGTGTGGCACTAACGGATCCCTTCTCATTTTTCTTTTTCTTCATTTCTTGTTTCTCATGAGCACCTATCAAAACAGAGGCAATAACCACAAGCTTCTCAAGCCGCCGCTATAAGCTTTGACTGTTGAATTTTTATTTGTAAACCACTAAGAATTGACCTTCAAGGAGAAGGAATGGGGTTTTTGTTTTCCTTATTTGGTTTGGATTTCATATTACATAGATTAATACAGAAAAAAAAAACTTCCTTAGCAAAACCAAACAGGACTTTCGCTCTTTGACTTCAAGTACTTTCTTCTACACTAAACCAAGATGATCAGGGCTTATTAATTTGATCTTAAGTAAGATTTTTGACTCTGAATTTCTGTTAAAGCCCAGATTAATTTTTCAAAGGGTAAACTGAGAAATAATATACTGGGAAGCACATACTGTAGGTATATTAAACTTTAAGATAGCATTTTTCATTAAACTACACATTTGTGTATCTATTAGCCATCAAAATTACTTCAATTATAATAACC
Organism: Scolopax mira; assembly: GCA_004320125.1. Lineage (NCBI taxonomy): Eukaryota > Metazoa > Chordata > Aves > Charadriiformes > Scolopacidae > Scolopax > Scolopax mira. Next base: position 18,873 of record BJBW01007877.1, read on the forward strand.
TCAGCTTCTGATTCAGGTAACAGACACTCTTAAACGAGGCCATTATAAGGTTTGTGTTATAAATAATAGCAGAAATTTCTAATCAAAAGAAACATATGTCTCTTTGACCTTTCAAACAAAATTTAGACAAAAATCTATACTGCATACTGAGCTCCCAATGTCCCCCTCTGAAATGAGCTGATACAATTTTGAAATTGTGCAAAAGACATCAGTTAGTCACAAGAATAGTTCACAGAGCAATTCAAACACGTATGCACATTAAGTTTTTCACAGTATTTTATGGAAGAGAATTTCAAAGTCTTCTGCAATGTGAAATGAAATTGGATACCTAGATGTCTTTGTGTACTTTTTCCCCCCATTCCTGACTATGTGAGCATCCCCTACTATTCAAGCAGGAAATATTCACATATCTGCATAGGAAATATTTGCCTGCTAAATCAAATTTAAAGAGAAATAAGAAGGTAATAAACATCATGGGAACAAACAGCTCTCCAGATCACTTGCACTACAAAATGTGCTTTGAGAAACTGATACTATAAAGAAAGTCATCCTCCTTCACTGCACGTGTGTGAATTACAGTGTGGAGCACTTCAAAACTCACTGCCTGATTTTGTGGACTTTTCAACAACACCAAGGGATTCTTTACTTGTTTTTTCATTCTTGTCATCAGGGGACCGCCGAGGAACGACAGCAGTTTGTGATCCTTTTCGAGCAGGAACATGTTGCCCTTTTTTAATATCCAAGTCTCTGGACTCGGACAAGTTCTTCCCATCACCAGATTCCTGAAATAAATATTTACATGTTAGGACTCTACTGAACTACAAAGATCCACTCCTCAGTTGCCACACACATCCACACTGTAGCAGGCCCCTCAACACTGCAGGGAGACACTACATAAGAGCCACACATTTTCCCCATTTTTTTTTTTACTCTATTTTAGTAGACTTGTAAAATGAATTCCCTGGGCATAAAATATTTTCTTATAATATCATATTTTTGTATAATATCCCTTTTATAATATTTTCTAAAAAGTTATTAAACAATACCTCAAATCACTGCTAAGCATTCCTCAACACTCTCTTTGATATTTTGGCTGAAGACACATCACAGGCAATTTGGAGTCAAGGTCTATATTGAAAACCACTATGTTTTCAGGTATTTTAGAAGATCTTTAGAAGATATTTTAGAATATCTTTCAGGTATTTTAGATTGGGATACCAATGAATACCCCTTAACCACGTATTCACAGGAAGTCACTTATGATTAGAAAGCACACGTAAACCAAAATGAATTAAACAGCTCACCTGCCAGAATTACAATACTACTGTTCAGAAATAAGACAAAAAGGATTACTGAGGATTAAGTTACGATGAATATGATGCTATCTACTAAAAGACTCCAAAAAATTTTAATAAGAACATCTCACTGCTCTTGCAAATTATCCTTTGGTTACTAAAATGAGACACAAAGAAAGTAGAAAGGCCCCAATTAAAATGTTTGGCGTTTTCTTCTATGTACAATCTGTAGTTAAAACAATCAAAACTGGAATATTGTTTTACAGATATTTAAAAGATCTGCACGTATCTTAGAGCAAATTGACAGGTGTCCTATAAAAGCGTTTAGAAATCTGATAGAAAAACTCCCAAAGTTCTCCAGCATTTCTATACATCTATACATCCAACGTGCACATAACCTTGCTCAGTACGAGGAGTTATTATCCCCAAAAAAGTCAAGATAGTTCGTAACTCTGAAAATAATAATAGAGAAGTTTTAAATTAGATTCACAAAAATGTTCGAAATGTGGCATTTTAAATGTCAGGGGGTTAAGAAAAAATTCCTTCTACCCTCGGTGATTGTCAGAACTTAAAGAAGACTCACCCGTCTGAAGATTTTGACTTTGTGCTTCCCAGTGTCCTCAGTCTGCTTTGTTTTCTCAGTTGTTACATTTATATTACAAGTAGGTATTGGCTTCGACACCCCCGGTTTTTCACACTCCGTTGGTTTCTCTTCTCTATGGATTTCCAGTTTCACTTGAGCGTCCAGGGCACTTGGATCCAAACCCTCCATTTTTTTGTCTTCTTCAGCGCAGCATTTCACACACACATATTCTTTATCTTCTTCACCCATCTGCTGGGCCTGAGAAAGACTCAGCCCAACACAGTCCCCGTGAAACCAGTCATCACATCTACCGCAGCCCACCATGAACCTGAAAACAAAATGAAGGCATAAATTAGGGTACAGGCTGTGAGAGAGATTCAGCAACTTCAGCAGAACAGACCAATAATTGGTTTGATTTGTGCATCTCAAACAATTCCTCCTTACCTGGGAAGTGATTTTCTTTGGAGCTTTACATCCACCTCCAGCCTTACAACATGCTATGACCTTCCTGAGAAACAGGGGGGGTTTTGATTTTTGTAATAGTCCAAGAGAAAATCAGAGCCTCGTTATGTTTGCCTGGAGCCTGCCTGCCCCCAAATCCTACCAACAGCACTTTTTCAGGCTGCTAAAGAAAATTTTATCAGGAAAAAAAATCCACAGCTCTCAAAACCAGCAAACTTTTTTCTTTGAAAAGAAAAACTTTCTTGCCAGAGGGTATTATCCTTACTTTCCTTCAAATCTGATCACTATCCCCACAGCAGCAACGGATCAGCTGCCACCTTCCAGGGACAAGACAGCCCAGTGTTCTGACAAATATGATCAGCACCAAGACATTCCAAAGGAGCTGGCATTTCACAGCACGCTTAGCCTATTGTTATGGAATTACTTCCAGAAAGCTAAGGAATCGGGGAATGGCTTAGGTTGGAAGGCACCTTAAGGATCATCTAGTTCCAAACCCAAGGACTCTTTACTAGGGAATATGGGACCAAGAGTTTGGCTTCCAGCTCCATCTGGCTAGATTTCCACTTGGGTGCTGCTCAGCTGTTTTATTCAGAGCTAGTAATTATTTAAAGAACATTTCAAACACTAAAAAGAGTATCATTTAAAGGACCCTCTTCATCTCAGTCACTTAAAACTGTTTAATTATTTTGAAAGTAAAAACATCCGTAGGTCCAGATAGTCTTTTCAAAGTGTTGTCAAAATCACTTAATCTAAAGTACAACTGTAATTTCTTCTTTACAGAAGCATTTCGAACTTCATTAGGATTCACTAGTATCTAATAGCACCGAAAAGTACAATTTCCAGTGGAACTATTTTGGAAAGATGTGGAATTTCAAAGCTAGAACAAATTAAACACCTCAGTAAATCTATTTCAGGAGACTTAACTGATAGTCGTATTTTACAACTCTTTCTTACACATCGTTACTAAAGATCTGCTTTCCAATGACATCAGAAAATCTCTTGTATTACCCACTTACATTTTCCTGCTCCTTTTATTAACTTTTTTTTTTTGGTTTTTTACTTTCATAAAACATATATGTACTATGATGTGTTTTGTCTGAATGAACAAAGACTGAAAGTGTATTATGATAATTGCGAGTGCTTTGTTAATACTGAAAAATTTACTGAATTCTTAGTTTTTAACTTTCATTGAAGACTGACCTGACTTAGAAAGTAATTCAATGAAATCCTGGTTGTTTCAGCAACCTATTCAACAAGCTAAATACACTGCAAACCCTGTTTTTCTTTTATCTAATATCCTATAAATCTCTTTCATAAGATGACTCTAAGGAAAACTATTACTGAAGTATGTATGTTCCTGTTAAGGCTAAGATCTGCTGACTTACCTACTTCACAAAACCATATAAATATCATAGACCACACTTAGAGGAACTCTGATTCACCAGAACTGGATGAACACTCCTGAGGGTTTGATGTAGGTACTGTTCTCAAGAAGCTATTGAACAGCAGATGGCTGAAATGTAAGAAAAAAAGAAGAAAATATTGTGGCTTCACGTTCTATTTTTGCTTATCTATCTTTGTTTTGCCGATTCATTTATTTGCAAATAAATCAGGATTAAATTCTACTGAAGTAAATACCATTTTCAAGCAAAACGAGTGTGAAAAGCTTTAAACCTGTGGCAGTTTGAGAAAAAGGTCATTTCCAGCTTCCCTAGCCTGTGATGCTGTTTGCTAGATTTGATGAAAGCATTTTTTAATCTAGTTTGCAAAGAAAACTATGGCATCTTTTTTAATTTTTTTTTTTTCCCTGAGCTGCAAGTACATTTTTGGTATTAGTCACAACCAGCAAACCGTGTCTCTGCCCATCTATTTGGGAGTTTCTAGTCGTAAGGCAGAGGTTCCTTCACGTTTTCTCCAAACCTACATCTTTTCAGATCCGCGTTCCCAGCAAAGAGAAGATACAAGAAAGGTGACATTAGGGGACAACTGTTTCTGATGGTCTTAAAAAAGTAATGTCATAACATTCATAAACAGGCAAACAAGAGAAGCAATGGGACTTCAACAGGAAGTTGATCACTCCTTTCTGAGAGCCTAGAGCCAGACTGACAGCAGAAACCACAGCTCAAGTACTTATTTCACAACTGCAAGGATCCACACGAGGATACTTTACATAGGATACATCTCTCACCATGGCAAGAAAATATCAGTAAAGCTTTGGAAACATCAAAACCGGGTACAAAAAATCCAAACAAAAGATCTTGAACAGAGCTGAAATAAGATCAAAGCGTACAGTCAAGTGCTTCTTGCTAAAAGAATATTTTAGTGTACTAATGAGTGAATGCCTTTTGGTCAAAAACAGAAGGAAACCATGAATAGTCCTGAAGCCACAACTACTACTTGAATTTTTATTTTAAAAAAAGTGTTTTTTCTCCCCTTTGGTAATTCAGATGTTGGGGACCAATTTATTAAATGAGCAAGGCAGACTGAAACCTTTTGCAACTAAAGCAAAATTTCGATTATTTAGAAAACAAGACTAAATTTGCAAAAAAGCAGAGATGAACTCCAGAGACTAAAATACAAAAGATGCTGCACATCTTCAATTTTAAATTGACAGCATGTGGGATTTTTCAGCTTAGCTCACACACAGTAAGTGGGCAATAGGGATAAGCATATGATGAGTAAACCACCAGATAGTCATGCAGTTTTACATCTTTATTTTCAGGTCTATCAAAAAAAAAAAAAAAAAAAAAAGGAAAAAAAAGAAAAAACCTATAATGAATTCAGCTCAGAAACAGATCATTCTTCCCTACGAATATACACCCAGACAGACAGATGTCATTCAAGCCACCTTAAGAAAACTACTGAAGATGGAATATCCATTTGGCTTCATTCCAGCCTTCATAGTAAAGTTTCAAACACACGGTATTTAGACACACACAACACTTCAGGATTCAGCAACCAAGACTACAAAGACAATCTGGAAACGTCCATGAAGCCTGTACTACAAAACAGAATGTAGTGTTTACAGTTGTCTTGTTTAAGCCTAATTTTACAAAACTGTAATAAAAATACTGGTGTGCCTGCCTAAAAAGTTCACTATTTCCACTAGTGTTTTCACACTACTAAACTGTGAGACTGTGACTTCTGAGGCTGGGACAGAACGTACAGATTTTGATACCAGTAGTGTAAATAATCCTCTTTACCATAAGGCCACTTTTACATCGTTGTGTGTTTCACTCATCTGCACACAAAATACCATTAGGATTTGTAACAGCAATTATAATTAGGTAATGAGCAATGCTCAAAGACTAAAAAGAGGAGTCAAGGGAAACTGAAGCCTGGCTCGAAGGATCAAGGGTGTCCTCTTGCTTCAGAGCTGTGAGTGAAGAGGTTCTGATATCTTGGACTATTACAACACCAAAGTTCCTGACTGTAGATGCTTCAAGTTTGAAGTGCAGGAGTTTTACCCATGTTGTAAGGCTGGATTACCCATGGATGTAAAGCTGAAAGAGAAAGAAAAATGTGTTTTAAAATATTAAATCGTGCCACAATCAGTAACAGAATTGCTTTCACTGGACTTCAATAAGAAAACAAAATTTAGTCAAGAAAAATCTAGAAAGAGCTGGCGTGAGCACAGAGAGTGCTCTAGTTCACTGGGATCTCTGCAGAGAGCATGTTTCATTCCTCTCGGCACTCCACAAATCAGCATGAAAAGATGCACCTTAAAATCAGAAAGTAATAGATGATACATTAAAAAAATAGAGACAATAATTAATGCAAGCCTTTCACAACCTCTCTTAGGACTGGGAGATGTTCTTTGATGTGTTATTTGTAGTAAGTTAAATTCATCCGTCAGATGAAAAACTCGGGCTTGGACAATTTATTTTCAAAATATATAGCCCGTGTTTTTAAATTAATTTACATACATTAAATTTATGTAATAAAAGCAAGTTTCCAGAGAAATCCGTTACCATGAAATAAGATTTTACACGTAAAATGGGCAGAATCCATCTTATTCATAGAACAATTCTTTGTTGTAAAGTTCTGAGAGTAGTTCAATAATCAGCATTTTAAAATTAATTCATTATGTAAGGTGCATTGCCACATACATTCATTTACTTCAGAAATAATTGCCTCTCTTCAATCCTTTGCATTTGTGGTACGTATCATAGAGAGAACATGGCAAAAGGACAAAAACGATTCAAAACGACACCTTAACCCCAAACTCACCTAAGCAGGGTAAAACCACCACTCGTGCACCTTTTAAGGATTTAAGGATTTCAACCATGTTCCACATTTGCATTCCCCTGCTCCTCAATGACACTGTTCAACGATTTTCCATAGAATCTGCTTATATCTGTATTATTATCATGATATTAACATATTGATATGTATTAATATAATTGTATTATATTTGTATTCCCATCACAACCGTCTCTAGTGACCACTCAGCGTTAAAGCAGAGGCACTGCATGGAGGCAACTGGTTTTCCTTCAGCTCATAATGGTGTTACTGGTAGAGAAGATATTCATGGGAGCTTTAGCAGAGCCCATGTTCCACATCAGTGAATTAGAAGGGGCTCAAAGCAAAGCTCAAAAAAAACCCCCAAAATACTGCACTAGGTTGTCAGAGCACACATAAACGAGCAGTTTCCCTTCTTTGCTTTTTGTACAAGTTTAATGCAGGTGACAGGATTTTTCAGGGTTTGAGCCTCTAGAACCTTAAGAACAACCTATCTCCAAAGAAACACTACCATCAGACCTCCTCGTACAGACTTTGAAGCGTGGGAAAAAGACACTTCAAACTTATTTCCTAAATATTAAGCTTCAATAACCCATCTTTTATGTAATATGTTTCTGTTGTCCCTAAAGGCATAGTTTTCTTTGGTTTTCCTATTATATTCATATTCCTCTCCAAAAAGGAAGCAAGCAGGCAGACAAGAAACCCATGCTCTCGGAACTAAAAGCGAATGCACGAAACGTGCCCAACAACAGATCAGGAAAATCAGAATCACTGAGCACCCCACAGTACTGAAAAAAATGGGTTCAATGCATCTCCTACCATTAATCATACAACTGTAAAAAAATAAAAATATACGTATAGATGTCATCAAGGGAAGCTCCATTACCAGTGGGTTCTACACACATTGCATCTTGCAGGATCAGGACCCTAGCTTCCATTAACTGCATAAATATATGTAAGAATATTTTATAAAACTATGTATTTTACACAACTCATGCTATCCATTTCCCAGATTCTCTAATGCTACTACTATTAATAGCGACCCTACCAATACTGCAGCAGAGTAATATAATCCATATTAAAAACTAATAAAATGGTACGACTGTAAACATAAAACCCATGGGAATCCTTCCATTCTTGAATTTTACATCACCATGCTATTTTGTTTATAGTGCCTTTCAATTTTTCCACAGCAGAGGCTGGACATGGATGAGAGCTTTTAATGTCACGTGCCTTCTCAGAGGGGAAGAAAGCAGTAACAAGGGCAGAAAACTTAAAAGCATCATCCATGGCTGTAAATTCATGACACCTTGCACGACCTGCAGTTTAACATACTCATACTATTCCATAAGCTTGCACTAGAACAGAGGCATCATAATTATCCTAATTACTGTTTCTTGTGAAGAATGTTGTCACAACAATGATTCATTTGAAGTATATGCATTTACTCTTAAAAAAATACAGACATGTAATTTAAGGGTGGTTATAAATTCAGAGTGTTCATCTCCTTTCTGAACCATTCTCATTTGCATTGGCTGTGAAAATTATACGATTGCTCAGTTCCAAAATAGTTTACTCAAGTATTAGCACTATTTTCAAAAAATAAATGTCCTAATAATCTTTACTAGAGGAAAAACCAAGTTTCAGGTTGGTTTTGGTTTGTGTGTTTGTTTATTTTTAAACTTCATCCATCGGCCAAAGTAATTTTCCCTATTAGAATTGTACAGAAACTTTTTAGTGACTATAAATCAATTCCTGCACTTTCCAATTAATTGTCTTTTACAATATTAATAACTTTTCCTCCGAAAAGAAGTTCCAAACTAAAACGCTGGTCCTGCATTCATTTTTTGGTCCATCAAAACTGGTCCATCATTTCATTTTTCTGTGAGCACTGAGAAGGTGAGTTTGTGACTGACCGCACAAACTGCAGGATCAAATCCCAAGTGACAACAAAATAAAATAATAAAAAAACCCAAACAAACCCAAACAAACAAAAAAACCCAGACAAAACCCCCACAAAACAACAAAGAAGAAGAACCAAATCTCACAGCCTATTAAAAACCTCCCTTACTAGAACTGTAGAAATCAAAAGAGGAATTCATCGGCAATAAATTAAAGCTGGAGTCTTCCCCTGTGATATAATGGTTTCCAAAATTTGTCTAGAAACAGAATATCTGAAGTTATGCACTATGAATTACTGATCAGAAATTGGTAGAACTTCTTCCATTAAAGACAAGAGTGAAGACAAGGGAGAATACCTGCAAAATGTCAGTTAGACTTTGTCTACTATAGACGGAGTTCAGCCCTCCAGCCTGCAAGAGAACTTGAAGATCTAGAGTGAAAATTGGACAAATTTATAATATAAGTCTTTACATCCTTTACAAGGATGCATATGATGCACTAATAAATCTCACATCAGCAGATCTCTCAGTGTCTGCAGAGCTACCATCTTCATCTAGCTCTATGTAACAGAAATAAACACTAGGGGTTTTTTTTCAGCTATCTTTAAAGATCTTCAATCTGTCTTCTACTGTTGGTCACAAACAGTATTTTCAACATCACCTGAACCCATTAAGGAGTTGGAGGGAGTAACTTCAGTCTGTAACATTTCTCTATGCGATGTGCATATCCGTACCCAGATGAATGAAAATGTATGTGTTTGATTTATATCATCAGCTGATGAGGGAAATGTTCTGATATGTGAACACAACAGCCAAGTCAAACAAGTAGAAAGCAATATGATGGGTAACAAGAATTCAGACTTTGCACTGAAAACCCAACTGTTTCCAATGTGCTGCAAATTACCAAGTACAAAAAGCTACATCATAATTATCTGACTTCCCCAGAAACATGACGCTTGTTCGTATGAACAAACAATTATTTTTTAGTGATGTTGCATGGGTTGCTCTGAATGGGAACTGACACAATTCATCAAGCAAACTGGCTGAAACAGTTAGTCCTTAAGCCAAACATTGACCATTCGCTCACTGAGTTTTTTGACCATGCAACTTACATGTTTTTAAGTGCAAATTCCTCTTTTCCCAGTCAAATCAGTTGTATTTGCAGCACAAGGTAAGCTACTTTGACTTTAAATGCAGTCAGCAAATTATTGCCTGTATCCCTAAAGGTATAAACTGACTCCATTTGTCAGGTGCTGATTCTAAAATAAAACAACATGGAAGTACCATCCCTCTTCTAGTGTTCCCCTAACGGGCACAGTGAGATGACTCTGGGGCTGTGAAAGGCCCAGGTAAGCATCACCCTTTTGGGGATTCTGCACACAAACAAGACTGATGAAACAATCTTCAAACATCATCTTCAACCTCAGTCAATTTTCCAAACTCAGTATTACATCAGCAACAAGTTCGTGGCTTTACATTCGTTGCAGGGAACACAAAAAGGTTCAAGTGACTCCAGTTTTGCAGCCCAAATTCTCCAAGTGGTTCATTAACAGGACATACTGCAAAGCTCTTACCACATTACTTCCCAACACTGGGCTGCAATTTCAGTTCTGTTTCTTTTTCTACAAGTAAATAGTACCACAACATTGATAAAAATTTCCCACGTTTAAAGAATAACAGAGCAGGGTATAAACACAGATATTGTTTCAGATCTTGGTTCTGCCTTTGACATTGGTTGAACTTACTGCCTTCTGACAATAATTGCATCTCACACTTTCTCCTTTTCTCCACTACGATGAAGAGGGGGGTGACAAAAAGAACAGGTTGGCCAGCTAGCCTATTCCAAAAGGGAAACAAAAATTCCTTGAAGAGCAATCCAAAAAGAAAATGAAAAAAAAACCTTATCACTATTGTTAATTTTTGATAGTTTCAATGCCTCTCCAACTGATAAAAGTGAAATTTCTTAAGCTTTTTATTTTTCCTTCCACTGTACTGAAAACATTTTCTTGATCTTGCACTAATAATCAAACAATACAAAAATGCTAAGAAATGGCAGTTTTGCTTCCTCTTGTATCTTGGTGACATCACATGAATACGAAAGGTTTAAGAGTTCTTATTTGCAGCAACAACAAAATAAATAATCAAATAAAAATGTCATTTTTCAGAATACCAATGATAAAAAGCACTAGCCTGATAGTCTTAAGTCTTCTACTATTAAGCCTGGGGCTCGAGACTGCAGCCTCCTCACTCCAGCGTGCCTCAGTCACGTTCTAGACACAAAAATTCTGTGTATGTACCAAATTGGAACTAGATGATCTGTAAGGTCCCTTCTAACCCAAACCATTCTATGATTCTATGATCCTACGTTTAGTGAATCTGATCATTCCCCGATGAAACTGCTGGCTGTGTCAACAGTTTTGTTAAAGAGACATATTAAAAAAAAATAATACATATCTTAACAAGACTGACATTACAAAGCTGAGGATACCAGTGATCACCATCTGTGGCAATTCATGGGCTCAGCTCCATACATTATACTATTATTCTAGCAAGAACTAGCAGTGCAAAATTGGTTTTTTTTCATTTAATCCTACATCAATGCACAGTATGTTTATCACCTATAGCATTACTTTAACTTTATAAACTAGATTAAAAATATTTAGTTCTGGGAAGATGCAGCAATGAGGCAGTATTGCTTATATCCATTTAGTATTAAAAAAAAAAATAAATCAAGATGTCCTGAACTACAACAAGACAATCAGGACAAGAAAACCCATCGAATGTTTATAATGTTAGCAAAAATACAAAGAAAATAGGAAGAGTTCAAGTCAAAGCTAGATTTTTACCTGATATCAAGCAGTTTAAATTCCCAATATGCATTTTTTGCTTTAAAAATATCCACGTAAGCATTTTCATACGAGAAAGCAGCCTTTCTGAATTTAAACAATTCATTGAAATACAGGCTAGACATGTACTTCTACCATTACAGTAACACAGGAGATGATAAAAACTGAGGAAATGCACACTGCACAAAGTTAAACACTATTATAGAGGCACAAATAGTAATTAAAATACTTTAAAAAACCCAAACAAAAAACCATGGTACTAAGTGTGAGTGGCACTTCAATCAGGGAATTCTCCCCAAGGAGGCAAAGCAAGGCTAGTGGTAATTCTTTTAACAGGCCACCCTGATGGAGCTACTGTAGCTGCCCAGCAAACGGATTTATGTACTTGTTTTTCTAATACGATGTAATAAGTCAATGAAACTCATAAAAGCTCTTCTAAGATACAAATTAATGCCATGAAAACCTCAGGTACCAAAGGTAATTGTTCCATTTTTCACTCCGATATCCAAAGTTCGAAAGCACACTCACGGAAAATTACTATTTAGAGTTTCTTTCACATAAGCAAAGGACTAATTAGAAACTAATTTAAAAAAAAAGAAAGGCCGTCAGGTTAAAACTGAAATTGTGAAAAAGTACTTCAATATTAAATCCAGAAAATAAGAAGCAGTAAGAAAGGAATTCTTATTCTTGGATTGATAGTTCATTAATGGAACCCAATGGCCTTTTTCAGTGCAGAATAACTTTTGTCACAAAGGGACATTATTAACTTCAGATGCAACCTCATTATAAGCTTTAGTCAAAGGCAATTTCTGATGCCCAGATGTAAGTTTTATAGGGGTTTTTTTTTGAGACTGATGTTCTCCCCACCAGCACCAATTCCTTCATTACTCCTGTCACAGGGAAGCCTTACAGCAACGACTATACAAGTTGAAAAAAAACCCTCTGAATCCCTAGGGAATCTGAAACACAAATATCTTAATCTCATCTGTTTTCTATGAAAAATAAAAAGTCAATTCTAAAGTACATATTTTAACAGCATAGCAGAATTCCACTTTCCTCAAAAAATGCATTCATATAGTAAAATATTTCTAGTAAAAATATTTGACCACGCTAGTTTCTAGTGTTCTAGTTAAAAGATTAAAAAAAAAAAGGTTTGAGTGCAAAGGAAAGTAACTGAGACTGTAACAGACACGCTTTGACTATAAGGCTCTGCCTTTTCCTTTTGGCACCAGCAGGATGAAACGTTTGGCAAGAGAGGAAAAAAAAATACTACTATCTTCTGGGACCACTAATGAATTCCTCAGACACCAAGCCACACACACACCTGTTGCCATGTGGCTTTTTGCAGAAGCCACACTGCTTGTTGGGCACCCAAAGGGATTTGCTTTCGCTGGCAGAGGCGTGTTCCAAGCCTTCCCGTTTAACAGTTGAGATGTTGTCTGGAATGAACAACGGAGGTTCGTCGAGGGAAAGACTTTTGCTACTTCTTCTCTGGCGAGGTTGGAGATTCTTATCAATTCTTTTTGATTTGTTTTTTTCTTTATCATCCTCCTTTAGATGTTCTGTAACAGACGGATCTTTCCCAGGGGGCTCTGTCTCTTCCTTTGTGGAGCTATTTGTTTTTAGTGCAGTTACAAGCTGGTGTTTCTGACCCGGGGCTTTCTGACCAAGGTTTGAAACATGCCCTGATAATGGATGCACGGAGTGGTGAGTCTCTTTAGAAGAGCTTTGATGAGTAGGAGATTTCTCACCTGCTTTTTGAATTGATGACTTATGTACTTGCCCAGAAGCCTGGACACGAGGTATTTTCTTCAGCGTCGTATTGGTCTGCTTTTTTCCACTCGCCCCTGAAACACAGCTCCTTGCTTTCAAACCCAGATCAGACTGTTTTTTCCTAATTTTAACTGGGTTATTTGGATGCTGATGACTCTCTTGCTCATCTGCGTTACGCTTCAGACTTGCTGAAGATGGACTGTGAAGATCTGAAACAGTAAGACCAGCTCTCGTTTTGGAACGTGTTATCTCTTGTTGCACTGTACCTGATTTCTGTCGAGTGCCTGCAGTGAGATTTTGCTTATTCTGTATTATAGATTTACTATGCCGGGGCCTAATGTTCTTTTCACATTTTGATGAAACACTAATTTGTTTATCATCATCCTGAAATTTTGATGCCTCAGGGCCTTCTACTTTAGTACTGATGATCTGCTGTACATTTTGGCTTTTATGGTCAAGAACAGTGCTATCTAAAATGCTATTTCCTGGGTCAGCAGGAGTAAATTCTTCACTTTTCAAGTCTTTATTATCAAACTCTGTACTGTCCAGTAGTTTCTCAGATGAGGTTACAGTTTTCTCCACTCCCTTGTCATCATCTACAGGTTCCGTCACACATTCCGTTACTGATAATGTATTTTCATCAGGAATTTCTACATTGTGGGAACCTAAACTACAATCAACCCCCTTTTCTATAGGGCTGGACAAATTTGAAACGGTCTCACAAATTTCACTTGGATTCACAGAAACAGTAGATGAATCGTTAGCTTTTCCAGTTACCCCACTTGGATCATGCTCCTCTGCTTTCTTCTCCGATTCCTCTGTTTGATCAGTCTTTTCTTCTGAAGAAGTTTCAGAGCCCACTGAATCAATCACATCATTTGTTTCATTTTTAACTGCAGTAATTTCAGCATCTGCAGATACTGAACAAACCGACTCAACATTCCCAGAGTCAGTCTTTGTTGCAACCTCTGCTATATCCTTTGTTTCTCCAGGAGAAGGAGAACAGCCTCCTGCTAAATTAGCACAACTTAACACTTGGGATGTTTCCTCAACTTTTGCCTGGTTAAGGGTTTCAGACTTTATTTCATTCACCTCTTCAGGACCAGGAGGACTTTTGGTACTACTTTGGGATGCTGCCACTGCCGTTCCTTCTGCCTGCCCCGATCGCCTCGTACTGCGCCTCACTTCTTTAGGTTGCTCTGTTTTCAAGGGCGCAGCGACATCCCCCTCTTTAGCTGGGCTCCTCTCTTGTTTCTGTCCTGTTTTTGGAGCAGACCCACTTTTCACAGATGATTTCTTGGTACTAACAAGAGGCGCAACATTCGAACGCTTGGCCAGCGTGCTCTGTCGCAAGCTCCGAACTGACTCTAGGAAGGGACAGAGAAAATGTCTTAGGTTAGAACTGATTACCTTGATTTAACTTATTGGACACACAGAGAGAACTTAAAACTTAGCTGTTTACCAAACTTAGAACAAACAAATACCCCTCAGCTTTTTATTTTAAGAAGTTCTACGTTACCTGCATTTCTATTTTGCACTGCCACAGCCTGCATGGAAAAATCACATTGTTCTAATGGCTATGAGAATTCTGAATTATATAGAAAACAGAAGCGATGATAAAAAGACAATCAAAGCCCACTCTACTTTCCTACTACTTGACTTTTATTTACCTCAAGTAAAAATTGCACAAGGGAGTTATGTTGTGATTACAGCATAGCCGTGATTACAAAGCTTTTAGAGAACACAGGACATGAGTCTGAGACGCAGACATTCTCACCAAGACAACATCTCTCACATCTTCTGAACAAGAAATCATTCCAATGCCTTTTTAGAAAGCATATTCACCAGCTTTGTACCACAGGTTCCTACATAAATTCTGTCTTTCCTATTAAGTAGTTTTATCACTTTAACTCAGCCTGCTCTATAAGGGGGGAAAAGCAGAGCTGTCAATAACTGCACCAGTTCAACAGGTTAGAAAAAGCCTAATCATAATCAATTAGCTACCACAGAGAATTAAATTAATAAGACACTTATGAAGCATATTCTGATAAGAGACTTTACGACTGCAATTACTACAACCTGAGTTGTAAGAAAATACACAAATAAAAAAATCAATAGAATTAAAATAGTAACTGGAAAAAAAGAGCCAGGATAACCTACTATTCCTATGCTATACAAGGTACTTTTGTTGGTGAAGAACCACCATGCTAATCTGATGCAGGTAAAAGGATCAAAGTCTCAAAAAATGAGTTTATGGTCTGTGGTCCTTAAGGATAATATCAAATATTTAACAACAAGGAATTCAAACTGAGTAGTACCCTATGGACGTCAACTTCTAGCGCCAGTTTATAAAAAAGAAAATATCTGTACTTGAATTCACACAAATAAATAGCAAAGCTTTATGTGAAATCTATAAATTTCAGGGTGTGGGTTTATAAAAATTCAGTTGACTTCAAATGTGCAAAACCACATAATCTACTGAATGATCACCTTGTGCCATTAAACGTGGCGATTTTCTCGGTGATGCGACTGACGTTTCTTCACAACGGCTTCTCAAATTCCTGTTAGGCAAAACAAGCTCATCTTCATCGATGGTGTCGTTACCACTTTCTTTAACTCCTTCTTCATCCATAATATCATCAAGACCAATAACTGGAAAAAAGAAACAAACAAGAAAAAGCCTAAAACTTAAAATGATCAAATAAAATATATGTTGCAGCTGTAATGGTGATTGAGACAGGGAAGAGAAAAGGGAAAAATAAATAGTTTGGCCACCTAAAAACAAACAAAAGGGGAAAAAACGAAGAAAGGCAAGATAGAAAATTCTCATGTGAGGCAGTTTCAGTGCAGAAGAAACTATCACCCAAAGCTTAAAATTTCTGTAGATAGCCCTTACAGCTTTTTGGTGGACTCACATTTGTATTGTTTTTTTGCCACAGGAAGGTCCCCAGTCTTAGAGGATCAGCTGTTCCTCACTGTCCCTTCCCACCTAAGAAAAAGTGAAGAAAGGTAAACAGCAGAAAGAGCTGATCCAGAAGTGCAAAGAGTTTAAAATGACAGTTTTCTCACAGGATACAATCTGAAAATTCTAAGTCCCACCCACATCATGTATCTGGAACCCCTTTTTTGGAAGAGCATTGAGTGCAGCATGCCCTGGTCCCTCAGGAGAGCCAGAGAACATTGTCTTGGTTGAACTGCTAACCTCCACTGACCTGAGTTGGATCCCAGAGGTTGCTTCTGAAAATAGGTTTCCTAAGAGCCAGTCAGGCCACTCTACCAACTGTTCTCACTTTCTCTAAGTGGTTCTGCATAGTAGCCACTCCTACACCAAAGGATAAATCCAACACATGCTCCAACCAACCAAGTATGCCTCTTTTTCACTATTCAGGCACCTACCTAAAAGCATTTTCAACCAATTCACATGACATCATAAGGTATCTAAAAATGTCTAACAATTACTTACTTAAAACTGACTTAAATGAATATATTTGTCTTAGAAATCAAAATAAGCAAGAAGTTAACAGAAATTTAAAAACATTAGAATTTTTAGACTGTCAGAAAATCTGTCAGTTCCTGCTCCTTTCCAAGTCTGATGTTACTGCAAGTTAAAAAAGTAATGTTCTTGCAAAGGTACCACAATGAGCACACTTTTAAAAGAATAAAAATTTGATGTTGTAAAACACTACTAAAATGAAACAGTGATGAAAGAATAACCAAGTCTATCAAGACTGTAAATGAATCTACAATCTCCTGTCATGAACAATTAAAAAAAAGCAAACAAGCAAACAAAAAAACCCCCCAACAAACCAACCTGTTAATCTTAAAGTTCAAATATTAGAAAGATTTTAAACAGCCTTTTAAGGCACCAGGTACTCTGGACCTCCATAATTAGATAGCTGTCAGGAGCTGAAAGCCAGGAGTTTGAGGTGACAGTTAATTGTTACTTATTTGATTTTTTTAGTTACTGCATTGTATACACCAGTTTACAGGAGAAGCCCATTTCCAGAAGTTACTGGTGGCTTTTGCTGTCCAATCCACAAAGCCATCTTTATGCCTGTGCAGTGTACATACGTACACAGATACCACCCACAAGCTGCAGAGGGCTGATAACACAGGTCTTGCTCCACTCAGCCAAATGTTCCTTCACCACTTATTTGCTATAAGCTACATACTGTGAAAAAGGACACACTGGCAAAAAAATGACATTTTAACTGCCCTGTTAGACTTTATTTTCCCCACAGTATCTAATACTGGCCATTGTCCAAGACTGAACACTCAATGGGATGGGCCCTCACTCAAGCTCCAACTGCTCATTCCCATGTTCTCAAAGACTATGCCCTCCCAAGAGTTCTCTAAACTAAACTACTGAGTTACTAGAGACAACATAGAATTATAGAATGGTTTGGGTTGGAAGGGACCTTAAAGATCATTAAGTTCCAACCCCCCTGCCCTGGGCAGGGACACCTCCCACCAGAGCAGGTTGCTCCAAGCCCCATCCAGCCTGGCCTTGAACCCCTCCAGGGATGGGGCAGCCACAGCTTCTCTGGGCAACCTGTTCCAGTGTCTCACCACCCTCACAGCAAAGAATTTTCCCCTAAGATCTAATCTAAATCTCCCCTCTTTCAGTTTGAAACCATTACCCCTAATCCTATTGCTACACTCCCTATAAAGAGTCCCTCCCCAGCTCTCCTATAGGCCCCCTTCCAGATATTGGGAGGCTGCTCTAAGGTCTCCCTGGAGCCTTCTCTTCTCCAGGCTGAACAACCCCATCTCTCTCAGCCTGTCCTCCCAGGAGAGGTGCTCAAGCCCTCTGATCATCTTTGTGGCCCTCCGATGGACCTGTTCCATCAGGTCCATGTCCTTCCTGTGTTGAGGACTCCAGGTGGAGTCTCACCAGAGTAGAGTAGAGGGATAGAATCACCTCCCTCATAACATGACATGATATGTCCTCCCCAGGCAGGTGGCAGAGTCACCATCCCTGGAGGTATTTAAGACATGGCACTTCAGAGCACGTTCTAGTGCCCGAGATTGTTGGGGTGGTTTTGTATGTGTATGGTTGGACTCAGTCTCAAAAGGTCCCTTCCAACCATGAAGATTCTGTGATTCTGTGACATAAAACAGTTGGACAACTTTTGAAAAAGCTCTGGAGCAGATTTCAGGGCTGCCATTAGAGCCCCATATTTCACAATGTTCTTGTTCAAGTTATTGAATTAATAACAAAAGGGAGACATTCCATTTGAAATATTAGAATTAAAGTATTTTCATACTTACAAGACTCTGTGCTGTAGCTTTAATTTTACAGAGGAATTTGAAGCACAGAATCTTGCTAATTTCAAAGCACCTGAGCTATAACTCAGCTAGTACAGCCCCATGAGGCCCCCAGATGAGGAGCATTCGACACACACCCTGCTGGGAAGAGAAAAAGTGACAGAGAATAATAATAGGTACAGAGGAGACCAAGACATTAAATTATGAAAGGGAAATGGAGGTAGAGAAACAGCACTGGGAAAAGTAAACCAACACAAGCAAAACCAGACAGAACTAAAAAAAGAGATACAGATCTTAGTAATAAATACCTAAAGGTTATCTCAGTAATATATATAGAAATTAAGACAGAAGGATAAAAGATAAAAGAAAATAAAAAAGCATATCTGAAGAGAAAAAAAATCAGACACCAGTATACAACTCAGCAAGCTGCAAATAAGGAAAATAGGAATCACGTTCAACATATTCATACTGAAAGAGATACCACTGGCAGCAAACTAAATATTCTGAGTCTCTCCATTACTGTATTTAAATATCTAAGCTACTGTGCTGTGCTACTGACTCACTTTTATATATGTTATACAATAACATACAGTAAAAATAATTTAGTTGCAAATTTAAAGTAAAATTTTCCATGCACTAGAACAATTTTTTGCACTAGACCATTTTTTAATTCTTCAGCAATGTAAAATTGAGGAAAACAAGCCTTACTTGCTGGAGGAAGAGGAGGGAAGGAGAAGAAAACACTTCTAAAAACATCTCCAAAGTCTTTGAAATTTATAAATATTTATTTTTAGTAACACAAGACTTCCTTTGATTACCTTCAGCCAAAATTAGACAGAAACACTTAGGTTTTCAACACACCAGTCAAGGTAAATCTCGAGTGTAGAAATAAACTTCTTTTCTGTAGATGTTAGCCCCAATTTTCTTTTGCATAGCAAACCAGGCGGAACTGACCTCCACACTTGGTGGTGTAAATGCTACATCCACCCCAATAACACTAACAGCAGGACTGAGCAAACCCACCGTGGAGTCCATATTTTAATTATACCAGCATCACAAGCTATGTAGAAATCATTGAACACTTAAAATTTCTACTGTTATAGGCAGACAATAATATAAAAACCTTACATTATGCTTCAGTGAAAAGAACAGTAAGAGTCTAGGACAGTAACTAACACATGTCCAGGTAAGCCTTAAGAGCTAATAAACTCTAGTAATGACACATATATATTGATACTCAAAAAATATCACTTAGTCTTAAGACTGTAAACTAAGATAGTATATTTGATATGAAAACCTTTTCCCTATTGACATTTGTCATGCATATGTTCAAGAAACAAAATTCAAAATGCTGCATTAGAAAAGTTTTCAAGAGAAATCAGGTCAATTGATGATATAATCATCACCAAATCCCAACTGTTTTAGGAAAGTTTTTTGGTAACCCTGTAACCTGTTTCACTGAGAATCTGCATTCAGGTACCTCACCCTGACTGCCCAGTGCATGAAAAGAATCACTGCAAGGAATATATGAAATACTAACTATACTCTCACTCTCCATTAAATCTTTGAATTGTAAAGAGGATTTTTTTCCTGTCTTTAGAAAAAAAAAAAAAACATATGAAAACCAATCAAACTATGATAATCAAATAAACTTAATACAGTGCATATCTTGACAAAGGACTGAATCCCCGTTTTTAAAAATCACAGTTCCAACACAGAGCTACTGATGTGTAAGAAGCCTGTTACTTTAGAAATAAAGAACAGCAAATTCTAACAACAAAGTAAAAACACAGCATGAAACCCAAGCACTTTAAATCAAATTAAGCCTTTAGATGAGCTGTGTCATTCATAAATACATAAACTGCCCTGCAAATCCTATTATGGATCCAACCTCTCTCCATCCATAAAACTCTGTAAAATTGACCCAAAGGACCAAGTAACTCAAGTCTTCAGAAGGACTTAAAAAATGGGAACAGCTGGTAGTTTGTTACCTACAAACAGAAAGGCACGCGAAACAAACACTCTACAATTTCTCAATATAATACCAATATAGTAAATTTACATTTTAGACAGGAAAGTTACTACCTTGGTCACAAGACACTACGTGGACAGCTTGGAGGAAGGAAGACATAAAGAGGTAAGAAAAACTGAGAGGAAGATCTGTACACTCAATTCTGAGTTGCAATCTGAAGGTTACATTCAAAATCATTTCATGTGCAGGAGGCTTGGCTTTAGTGAAAAAAAGCCCGAAATGGCATAGGCTGCCAGACAGGTCACTAGCGAAAGAATAGAGGTCTCTGTAGTCAGAACAATTTGTTTGGCTCCAAAGAGTCGGTAGGTGATCACTATTTTAACAGATGTAATGCAACCAATCAGAAGGAAAGCCAAAAAAATAGGGCAACTAAAAAGATGTCCCCAAGAGTCTTTGCACACTCTTACAGGGTCAGTCTTTCTCATCATTTATTAGAAATAGCTTATGGGGAACGTATCCATAGACTAAACTGATCAAAAGTTTCATTTTATTACAAAATCCAAATATGTCTTCAGATGATGGGCAATTCAAATTCATAGAATCATAAAATGGTTAGAGTTGGAAGGGATCTTAAAGAACATCAAGTTCCAATCCTCCTGCCCTGGGCAGGGACACCTCCCACCAGACCAGGTTGCCCAAAGGCCCATCCAGCCTGGTCCCTCCAGGGATGGGGCAGCCACAACGAATTCCATTCCCTCTATCGCAAGTATAATAAATCCAACTGCCCCAGTAAATGACATCCTGAAAAGCTACAGAATTCCTGATAGCTGAGCAACACCAATTTAGTATGAATCCTGGTTACATCATATCCTGAACTTCACAGTTTCCACTTCTGCTCAAGGAATTGCTCAGAAAGGAGGGGAAAAAAAAAAAAAAAAGGCAACTAAAAACCACACTTCCGCACCCAAACATTAAGAGCTGTTCCACATAACCTACCCCTCCCCATTGGTCATTCCATCCTTGGAAGAACGGCCACCTGATCACACTGAAGAACAGAAGCACAGAGACACCTAAAACATGGTATGGGACACTTCTGATTATCTCAAGAACTTCGGTTTCATTTAATTCTGAAAAGCCTCCTTTTGTCAAATTCTGTCCTTTAAGTGGCAAAGAGAGCAGTTGCATCCATCTCCACTATCAACACTAGTTTTTTCTGCTAATACCTACCTCAGGACAGTAACCAGCTCATCAACTAGACAAGGACCAACAATGCCATCTAACTGAAGAAACCATTAAGACCCAGTGCAAACTGGATTCAGGCCAAGACATGAACATTAGACCATTTTACTGGTACCGATGTGATTCTTCCTATCCACAGATAGGCAACAGACATCCACTCATGCTCCTGGCTATCTGTCAGACACCAGTGCTGCTGACTATGAGATGCTCAATACAAGAAAGATGCTCGTGGACCTGTTGGAGCAGGTCTAGAGGAAGGCCACAAAAACAGAGGGCTAGAGGAGCCCTCCTATGAGGACAGGCTGAGACAGTTGGGGTTGTACAGCCTGGAGAAGGCTCCAGGGAGACCTTATTGCAGCCATTCAACGCTTAAAGGAGGCTCGTAAGAAATATGGAAACCAACTTCTCAGCAGGCCCAGTTGTGACAGTACAAGGGGTAATTGTTCTGAACTAAAAGAGGGTAGATTTAGACTAGATAGAAGAAAATTTTTTAGAATAAGGTCAAATTAGTTGGGTCTTTGAGCAACCTGATCTAACTGAAGATGACCCTACTCAATACAGGGGGGCTGGACTAGACGACCTTTAATGGTCTCTTCCAACTCAAACCATTCTATGATTCTATGCTACTATCCTCCCAAAGAGAAGCAATTATAATCCTACTTATAAAATTTGCCTTTTTTTGTGCCTCTATATATGCCTCTAATAAGCAGCAACTGGAAATCAAACTTCAACTCACAAAATTCTATGGTTTTGCCTTACAGACAAGTACTTGAACTTTAAAGGACATTGAATCAGTTGCTACCAGTATCCACCACATACAGTCAGATAAGCGGTAATTCATCATAAAAATAAATCAGTATTAAAAAAAGGCTTAGTTTATGATGAGTGATGTGCAATATAAACCTTAAAGCTGAGCAAGACAGATGCAATGTTGCTGAGTAATACCTTTGGATTAAGCCTGTAAATAACACCTAACGAGACCTAATGTCAATGCAGCAGTAAGAAAAAGAGCAGAAAATAACCCTATATTCAAAACCAACCTAACAGCAAGAGAGAAGAAATTCTTAGGCAAAAAGATCTCATCTCCAAAGTAGAGAAAATATCACAATCATAGGAAATTTGGTATGTGGGTAAGCAGGCCTGAAACAAGTCTTTCTCAAAGCCTCTACCACTCACACGTACTCATATTTAAATTCTAAATTTCATATTTACTTCTTTAGGTTGAAGGCATATAATGATAGTATCTTTCTTTGTACAGAGCTTAACAAATACCTTTGAACTCTGCTCAAACCAGGCTCTCAAAGAATTATGTGAGCCATGCCTTCTTCTTGATTTCATCTATGAGACTTGAATACCATTTTAGCCAAATCACCCCCTCAGTCCAACTATTTTTACCTTTATCTGTTCCACGGTATCAGCATGGGCTGTGCAAATTACCATTTAAAGTTTTAAATTCAGTTGTGGTAAATAAATTTTCACCTCTAGAAAAAAAAATAACTTTTCTTGCTTCAAGGAATGAAATCAAGAGTATAAGAAACACCACCATCTACCATTTCAGTATTTCCTAAGCCGTGCCCTGCTTAACATCAATAGATAACAACAATTGTACCCAAACTTAGTAAAATCGTACTGAAAATACATTCTTCTAGGTACCCTTCTAACCCTACTGAAAGGTTAAAAGAAGAGCCAACAACCAAGCATTCCATTACCTTACTGTACCACAGAATAAATTCCTAGTGAGATCCTACACAGAGGGTGGGTGGAAAGAACCAAAAGGCTCAGAATACAGCAAACTATCATTCTGTTTGACACACCAATGGGGATGTAGCTATAATGGGGTACATAAGGCAAGTTTTTTGGGCAGATTTATGCTTTTTTCTTTTTTAGACAAATTAATGTTGGTATAAAGGTGAGCTTTCATGCACACTTTCTGGAAAGGCCTTTGTACGGGCAATTCTTACCAGTCATCTAATCATCTTCCACAACTGCATTCTTATGAGAAGACTATATAAAATTAAAGACAAAGTAAATAAATCACGAGCTATATGAATACTCAAGGAAGAAAGACAAGTAAAGAAACTTTGCTTCAAACTGATAATCATTATTCTCAACTGAAAAAAAAACAAAAACCAAAACAACCAAAAAAACCTATGAATACATACTGCAGTCCTACCACCTCAGAATAAGCACGGTTCTTATCAAGACCTACAAAGAACAAGCAACAAGAAGAATACTTCATGTCCTTTTTGGATACCCACTACATTAATTGCAAATCACATGCTCTCATTTCCTTACTAAAATTTGGCTCTGCTCTTGCCTTAAGACTTTAAAAAAAACCATCAAACTCATGAACTCAGCAGAGCCTTAAATAGTAGCCCCCAAGTAAATGAGTTAGCTGACTTCCTCTAATGGACAGCAACCTTTAAAAATTAATTGTGATTATTTAAGTATCAATAGTAGTCATTATTGCACTGATCAATTTTAGGAGAAATATCCAAGTAATGTGCCAAAAAGCTGCTCCCTGTAACTTCCAAAATATCCAGCTAGATGCTACAAGTTAATTCAAAAATTTTAAGTATATGTTTACTGAAAGATGCACGGGATAAAGAGTCAAACAAGAATCTACATCACCATTTTACTGGAAGGAAATAAAAAGTGAAAAGAGAAACAATCTGGTTCGGTTGTCTACATTGTACTGTCATATGCACAGTAAGAGGGATACAATTTTGTTTGGTGGGTTACAGACAAAAAAAGAATAAGGCTAGGTACTGTGGCAAGAATAAACAAAACCAGTAATGATGGCCTCAAATAATGGTCTACTAAAGTAGTAAAAAGATCAAATATCTTGTTTTGGCTTTTGCCTTAGTCAATATCATCTTTGATTTACAGTTTTCCATGTGGTATTATCACTCAATTTAGTGAAGGTCAGAATTCAGTCTGTTAGTAGAAACAAAATACATACTGTATCAGGAAATAATCAAGATCTCCAGAAACAGCTCATAAAAGTTACTACAAAAAATTAAATGTTGATATAATCAAAGTTATCTGCAGTAATCCATAACACTGTTCAGCAATGAACCTAAAAAAAGTATTTAAAAAAAAGTATTTAAAAAAAAATTAAAACTTCTAGCAAGGTCAAACAAAAAAAATACTAAGCACAGAGTATATTTTGTCTCTTGCACCACGTTCAGTGTAATTATTCTAATTATTCATCAATATAAATAATTTTAGGGACTAGACCACCCTTTTTTTGATTTTTTTTTATCTTCAAAAACTATTCCATAACTCCTAAGATTATTTTTCTTAAACTTTCCTCTAAATTGGTTCCAGATCAGGTGTTTCCAAACAGCAAAGAAGAACTGTATCATCATTCCAGGGTTGTGTTTGAAGCCAACCAAAGCAAAACACCCAGAATCCAGTATGAGCTCGGTACCAGAACACCTAGAACTAACAGTAAAACCCTTAAATCAGAGCAGTTATTTGCACAACTTATACGCTTCTACTGCTAACCCGCAATTATTACATTTTTCTGAAGACAACAAGCAACCTCCCTGATGACTTAAAGTGCTTACACTAAACAAACCACCACTTTAATTGGGAGTAATTTACACATACTCAAGACAAAGCCTAAATTACTTCTGATCCAGGTTAGGAGCCTTCCTCCA
Organism: Scolopax mira; assembly: GCA_004320125.1. Lineage (NCBI taxonomy): Eukaryota > Metazoa > Chordata > Aves > Charadriiformes > Scolopacidae > Scolopax > Scolopax mira. The sequence goes on from BJBW01007877.1 coordinate 44,119, forward strand.
TTGTCACGGAATGACATTGAAAAGAACTGCACACAGCTTACATGCCAGGCATGTAGGCAGCACAACAAAAAGGGCAGGAAGGAGACAGAAATCCCAAATTATTACTTCTACATTACAAAAAAAAAAAAAAAAGGTTGGTACTAGAGTATAACTGTATTTTAAACTGTAATCTTAAAAAATTGTAACATTTACCTGTTGAACAAGGCATCTGGAAATTGGGATCATTGCTATCCAAAACAGGCAAAGAGAACTGGGCACTTGCAGATCCTAGCATAGGATCCTTATCGCTGAGCATGTTCTTCAGCGAATCCTCTAAGACATTTTGACTTGTACTAAAATCCTCACAGACTTCATTCTCCAGGTTGGATCCTAGAAATAGGGCATCATCTAAGTGTTCAGTAGGAATTAAATGGTTAAATGTATCAACTATATCCATGAAGACTCCTGTGTGTCTTTCAGCCCTATAGAAAGACAAGAAAAATACCATAAGAAAATAAGCTATAAATTGTAAAACACCTAAGAAACCAGCAAGTTGTTTTGGCTGTTGTGTTTTATAAAGAATTCTTAAGGTATTTTAGAATTGTAACCAAAAAAAAAACCCCAAACAAACAAATCTGCTTATTGCTTAGTACGGTCCACTGCGTATCTAAAAATCCATTCCTCCTTTCTGACATTTGTTTAAAATTTTACTAACCCAAGGGGGTGGGACAGCAGAAGGAGGAGGAGATCAAGAATGAGCAATCCTGGTCAGCAGCACTGAGTGCACGTATTTCTTCACCTTGAAATGGAAAAACACGAGGTCTGCTTTCACTAACATCCATGGAGCTGAGAAAGCTCAGGACCCTGCCGTACTACACCCAAAACTGAGGACTAGATTTCTGCTCATAAAGGAGCCACCAAGCACTTCATAACGAGTAACTATTTTTAAGCAGTAGGGTCTTATCGCTATTATTTTTCACCTAGTAATACATTCAATAAAATTTTATACAAAAATCTAAACCAAGCACATGAGAATTCTCAGCTGGCTTCCGAAGGGCCAGAAGCCTTTTAGAAACTTCAGTTTTGAAGAAGTTCAGGTAGAACTTAAGGAACTGTATTCAAAGATGGCACCTATATTTTACAAGAAGGGACTCCCTATTTTCTACATCACTTCTTTGCCGTATAGCAAGAAATGCAACTATTGCAGCAAAAAAAAAAAATTTAAGCAAAATGTTTCTGAAGAAGTTTAGCATAAGCATAGACTTAGAGTGGAAAGAGAGAATTATAATAAATATGGTCACAGAGACAAGGAAAATGGATTAATTTGGCATACAGGGAAGTCTGGGAGACCAGTTTCAGCACACACAGAGCTATTCAAGCTTTTGGGAACAAAAAAAGGACATTCTCTCCCTTCCTTTATCATCCTCCTCCCACGCAGCAACACAGGATTTCTTTTTAATGAACACTTAATTAAAGGAAAGGGAGAAAAGTGAGATTTAGAGTTTGTAGTGTTTGAATTACTTTCTAGATCCCTGTTTCAGCAACATGCCACTAAATAAATTCATGCTGACTGGAACAGTAAGTATTCCTCCTTATACATCTTAATGGGCCAGTCCTGTTTTAATAACCAACTGGAAAAATCCTTGCAATATGCACCTAATAGTTTTGCTACCATTTCAATCCTATTGAAGTAATTTCTTTAGTTTCACGAGTTTACAAAAACTACAGGTGAGTAGAAGACATGACAGTCTTTCTTCCCTTTCCTGATGCTTCTAGCATCTAGGGCATCCAGCTTCTGGGGCAGCTCAGAAGAAAACAATGGTCAGGCATGGCCTTCGCTGTGCCTTTACAGTATCACCACACTAACCACAATGTCCTAATGACCAAACAGCCAACAAAACCAAAAAAATCCTTTAGTATGCAGGTAACAGCCCCACAGCAGCAAGTACGTTATAATCTGAAAGCTCTCTACACCCCAAAAAAATGGACTATTTTTACCAAGCAATACAGCACGTTTATGAGCACACCATGCCAACTAGCACCTATAACACTCTACATTCTTTTCACACTTTTCTAAAAAATTTCCAAATTTGGCAACAAATAAAGTGGAAAGTAAATGGAGGAAGTGCTATGCTGCAGTGTATTTTTCTTATGCCATGTAGTTACAACAATTTGATACTATACAGGATAAATTACTAGAGTTGCAGCGGCTCAAAGGATGGAAATAATTACAAATGCCACAATCCAGCACCTTAAAACACCCTCCTGTAATGGCAGGGGTGGGTTTTTTTTCATATTAGCATCACACAAGCACAAGAGTCACAGAATAAAACGATGGTGAACCCTGACACTACCAAGTGCCAATGATACTGCAATGAAACACCCCTGAATCACTGTAACAAACCTTCTGTATCCAATATTAAACATAAAAAGAGCAGCAGGGACTTTGAACACATTGAAAACAATATACCAAGGGGTTTTTTTCCCGGATAGGAGGGTAAGATCTATGTATTTTTTACTCAAACCTTGCTGCTACCAAGAGAGCTGGCTGCTCCGTTAAGAGCATCATTAAACAGCAAAGCTCAAGCTACAGCCCTTGCTACAGGAATTAACCTCTGTCTTCAGCAACGTGATGGAAAAATAGAATACCTGCAGCTTGGCCAGGCAGGGCATTCAGTCATTCAGAAGGCTAAAAGCACTGCATTTATATAAATAACTGTCAAAGCAACAATACACGCACTGGCCACAGCCACCTTGGGTAACGCCCAACGCGATGAGAGAAAATTCAAGTGGAATTTGATTGAAAGCTTTATTTCTGAAGCAGAAGCCTATGATCATGGAAGTCCCACGCAAATTTTGTATCAAAAAGTCATTGTGAGGATATAGCCAAAGTGGTTTTGCATAAAAATCCTACCACCACAACAAAATCTAAGATCAAAGAATTTACGTTCTTACAGTTTTTGAAAGTTAGAAAGTTATCCCACTGAAATACACGGATTTTGCTTTGCATGGTTCAAGAAAATACTGTTCAGTTCTTTGCATCACTTATCCAATACTGTGTTAAAAAAAAAAAACGAAACACAAAAACATAAAAGCATTTCTACTTGATTAACTTGATGAACTGTAGAAGCATGGCTCTGACCATACACTCCTTGCTGTTCAGCCGAGTGCTAGAAACAGCTGCCTATAGCCCACGGATTCTGAATGGTTTACTCTGCATTCAAAACACTTTGACACCAAGAAAAACAGCCAGGGATATAGACAAAAACCACAGTTAAGTTTTTCATGGTTGCTTATTTCCAAAGATAACTCGAACTGCTGGGAGGAGGAATGTATTGTTCCTGTGTCCTCCACTTGAACCCTACAGGCCAGTGGCTTGGCATCGCTCACGGCAAAATTGCACACAGCAAGTGTACTCCCATCACATCATCATTCAAAACTGCTTTTTTGGGTAAAACCGTTTTACTCTGTTGGGTAGTTAATCAGAAGCAACAGAATATGAAATTTTGTGTACGGAGAAGCAGTGAGAAGTGGGTCATTCAAAGAAGCAAACGACAGGGGAGAAAGTCCCAACCAGGTTCAGTCTGGAGAGTCGTGAAACTTCTCCCAGCCGGTGGCTCCTGTGGCATCAGGGCAGGCACCAAGGCTGGTCCAGCACACAGCAAGGTTCAGGACATGGGGGCAATGAGATCTGACCATCAACACAAGCTAAAGTCATAGAGAGCTTTCTTCCCAACTCCTTAAATAAAGCATGTTTCTCTTCTACTTTCAAGACTGATTTGTTTCAGCCAGCTTGCCACTGCAACAACAGGTACTCATAGAAGCAACCCACCAACTAAAATCTCTCATTGTTACTGGACCACTAATCCATTATTAAAAACAATCCTGTTAAAGAGAAAAAAAAACATGCCAGTTAAACGTGGCTGACAGAATTTCTCCCACTTTATGTCTACCATAAAAATGTCTTCATGCTCTCAACAGCATTTTCTTTTTCAGTCCGAGTCTTCCAGCTTATAAAACTCATTTTTTTAGTGGTTGAATTAGTTTAAATTAGATATGTCATAATATTACCTCAAATTCCAGCAGATACTGATATGAAATAAACCTGCCGTAGGATACAACATGATAGATTTTTATCTTGTCCCCATTTACTACTTTTTCGTTACATCTCTAGCAGTTCTGAATGACTTTCCAAAATTAAATTGCCAGAATCATCAGTCGACAAGGAAAGAAACTAAGATCTCCAACAGGCATATCCTTTCAAACTGATCTTAGAGGGGGAAGGAAGAATAATATCTGGTCCAAGTTAGCTAACAACACAGGCAGTTAAAAAAAAATACCCCTTGCCTGAGTCTTTGGGTAACTATTGTACCTAAAAAAGAGGATTCAAGGTATCAAATGTCTACGTTTGTTCACTGGATCCAGGAGGTAGGACCACGCCACGTCCTCACTGATCCCTGACACTTCAAACACACCTACCAATCAATGCTGCTTCAGAGTGCTGATGCTGACACTGGTGAGTTTTACTACCATCCTCCTCCTCCTTCACACAAAACTTGAAGTTTAAGGTCATACACACCTACCTGAAAAATAATACTGAGTTGCTACGGGTCTGCATTTTAAGCACTAGAAGCTGCATTCATTCTTACAAACAATGATGGATATTACAGACCCAAAAGCCACAACTGAGACCCAGCCCACCAGCAGTAACTGGTTTTGGCCAACAGAGCTCACAATCTAAACACATCGCGAGATAAAAAAAGGGAAATCAATACCAGGCAGTGCACCAATAGCAGAGCCTGTAACAAAATCTGACCTTTACAACTCGCACACCAATGAGCTTTCTACTCTGGTTCCTAGTGGTTCAAGTCCCATCACCTAGGGCATGTTTCAAGAATTAAATTAACTGACAAAACATTTTTGACAGGACAAGGAATTTGATTTACAAGCACCTGAATTGCAACACAGCCACAGAAACGTGTTCAGAATTGTTTAAGGACATTTCAGTGTCCTTTCTCAAAATAGGCTACAATGCTGGGATGGCATATGGTTTGCTGAGCCTTTGCCCACAGTCAAATTTGATCTCTCTCATTCAACCTGCCCCAACAGGGCACTGCCAAAGACCTGCCTTACAGCAGCATGTACTCAACAGGTTTCTTTGAAGCATCGATATCACTGTAAAGGAGGCTCAAGCACACTGACAAAGCTGAACACCAGAAACACCAACCTGTTGGTATCCACATGCTACCTGTTCCTTTATTTAATTCCCCGATTTATTAATATCTCATTTAAAATTACAGATCTAGCTTTAGACCAATGCCTTGCCACAGATCAAAGAACAAGAACTGTAAATCTGAGCATTTCATTAATTCTTAAAGAAGCTCTTCTATGCTATTTTTGTGTCCTACTTGCCCTAAGGTCTTCAGACCCAAATCTTATTACCCTGCTACAGAAATCTCAATAGTCTGAGCCATCATATAACCACGTTCCAGAATCTACCTATAATCTGCAGGTATATGCTGGTCCTCTCACTGATAGAGCAGATCCTATCCACAAGTAGTAAGCTACTTGCTATCACAGTACTTAGAAAAAGGGCAGACAGCTCAAGACATTTTCTTTATTAAACATTCACTATCCAAAAGAATTATATTCACCAGCCAGAACTCTACCTCATTTCAGTGAACAGGTTAAAAAAAAAAAAAAATTTAAACAAAGGATTTAATTGTAATGCAAAGAAATGCAGGACAAGTACAGAGAACCCTTTTCTTAATCACACAAGATCAAATTATTACAGCACAGAAAAACAACGTCACAGTTCCCTTTCGAACACAGCAACCTCTCTTCAAAGAAGAAAACCAAACAAAACCAAGAAATAATCACATTTCTCACCCTCACTTTACAGCTAGAAGAGGCACAAAGTCTACTTCTAGACTTCTAGGCACTACAGAAGTCATGTTCTGTCACAAAAAAAGACTTTGTGAAATCTTCCAAATGTACTTTGTAGACTGTCTTGCTTTGTTGGCCTGTCTCATCAATGAATACTCTCAAATCCCACAAAAATTAAGCGTAATCAAAGATTCTACACTGTTTGATTAATATCACCATCACTGCATATACCTCTAGAATTTGTAAGTTCACCACCAAGAAACACTTCCCTGAAAAGAAAAACACGAGGACAGATTATTTTCCCATCACTACCACTATGCTCTTCAACTCTTTTCCACCCTCAAGTTACCCAAAAATTGTTTCAAATATTTTCATCTTGAACATAGTATAAATGTTAAGCTGTTTGTCGGTCACCCCACATAAAAGAATTTCATTTTTAATACCTTTTGAATTTGTCATTGTCTCTCTCATAATGATTTGTTTGGAAACACATATGTTTTAAAAATAGACTAGGAAAATGACACAAGTTGTCCATATTTTTCACTTTTTCACTTCCATATTTTTCCCCTTAGTATTTTTAGGATTTGGATTTAACAATATTCAAGTTGACTGAAAAAATTATTTTTTCTATATACAAGCTTCTATTAAAATAACAGCTAAAAAAAAATTCCACGCAGCATATGAAATGCTCAGCTCTTCAAACAACACGACTAGCGTTTACTCCATGAGGTAGAAGCAAGCCTTCTAAAAAGAGGAGGCCACAGAAGTACAGCAGATAATAATGACAGATTTTTTCCGAGCTGTTGCTTTCTTAGAAACACACTATCACTGTGCTGAATTCCTTCAGTTAATGATATTGAATTAGGTCTAGTTAGATGCCCTTTTGGCTGCTTGAAATTCATGAGAGTTTGCAAATGTAAAATGCACATAAAAACTGAATGACCAACAGGCAATGACAGCAAAAAATCTAGGTGTTTAGAACTCCGTATTTATATGTATAATTGTTAAAGCTACAGAAATTAAAATTAGAAGCTACTTGGTAAAGAAAAAGGTTTTCCTTTTCAAACAATGAAAAGCATTTCATTGTTGGCTACGTGATAAGCATAAAGACCACTCAAAGTTAAAGTATTCCAAGAAATATAAAATCCAGGTTTTCAAGACCTCCCTTACAGTGTGTCCCAAACCTTAATAAATTAATTAAAACAGAACATGAAATAGTGGTGTTAAAGATATCCCGTGTGTTTACCATCCCTACATTTAATCCTAAAATATTTCCACACTTTAGCGATGTTTGCATCCACCTTTATAAAAGCAAAGGTGTAAAAATTACATAATGGATGTAAAGCCACATAAAAGACAACTCCACAGCTACAATTTGCATGGTGCAGCCGTTGCCATCCAGTGCTCCTCTCTTCCCTTCCTCGCTTCTGAGGGCTATTTCTGCTAACTCAACCTAAGAGCACTCTTCTTCCAGTCCCTCACCTCACGTCACAGGTCTCTGTCGTGCAGACCATACAGGAGCACACTCACAACCACACGAGCCATGGCTCTTCCAAGGCTTTACAGACAATAATTATTTGCATTCCCAGCAAGCAAGAAGCCTGGGCGCACTGCCTTCAAAAAGAGCACCTCATCCCAGAACAGGATCTGGAAACACCACCCGGCCACTCACTCCCCCGAGCATCAGCGGTGACCGCGTTTTTCTCCCGCACTTCCTAGAGTGGGTGCTATACACAAGAGTTAAACACAGAAATTGTTGATGATGCTAAGTTTGAGAGACGGGAGGAGGAGCCTGGAACAGGTCAGACCAATAGAAGGAGGAACAGCAGGGTCTCAATCCCTGTTTGTTCCTCGGGTTTGCATGGGGCAAGGAGGCACCAAGCGGCTCACCGAGTGGGAAGGGACGAGCACTGCCGGTGGGGTGGGGGAAGGCCTAGCGAAGGCGGGGCAGGGGAAAGAGGTGCTGGAAAGCCAGCAGCAGCCCGGCCCCGGGCAGGGAGCCCCCGGCAGGGTCCAGCACGAAGGCCAGGGCGGGCGGGGAGGGGAGAGGCCGCCGCAGGCAGCGAGGCCGAGGGCCACAGCGCCATGTCGGGGCGGCAGGGCGAGGAGCCCGGCGGCTCCGCAGCCTCCGCAAGGTCAGCAGCGGCGGCGGCTCCGCGCTCCGGGGGAGTGCGGGGCTCGGCGGGGGAGCGCCCCTCAGGGCCCGCAGTCGGACCAAGGGCCGGTGGCGGTGGCGGCGCCTCCTCCTCCGGTGGCTCCGCGGCGGAAGCAGGCCGCGTCCAGCCCGGGCCGAGCCGCCGCGCTGGGCCCCGCCGGGCCAGGCCAAGCCAGGCCGCGACAGGCCCAGCCCTGCCCGGCCGCCCGCCGCGCCCCGGCGAAGGCACGGCGAATCCACGCAACGCCGCGGGCCCCTCCGCCACCCCCCCTTGGCTCCTACCGCCACCCCCCGACCTTCCCCCTTTACCTGCCGCGTCGCGGCAGCGGTCACTCACCCTTGCTCCGCCGCTCGGCGCTGCCCCGCAGGAAGGAGGCGGAGGAAGGAGAGAGGGCGGCCTGCTCAGCCCTGAGGGAGCGGGGGTGGGCGCGAGCTTTCCCCCCCCCCCCCCCCCCCTCCCCCGGGCCNNCGGCCTCCCCCCCCCCCCCCCCCGCTTCCCCCGGTCCAGGTTGCCCGGCCCGGCCTGGCTCGGCTCGGCTGGCGCTGCCGGCCGCGTGCCCGCTGCCCCGTAGGCGCGCCCCCGCGGCGTCAGGCGAGCGGCGACGCGCCGGGCCCAGCCGCTCACGTGATGGCGGCGGGGCGGGGGGAGGAAGGAGGGGGGAGGACGCTGCGCAGGCGCCGGGCCGCTGGATGGAGGGATGGAGGGATGGAGGGAGGGAGGGGTGTCTGAGGCGTTTGGTGGCGGCCGGGCCGGAGCGCAGGGTTTGGCGTGTTCCCTCCAGCCCCTTCCCGCCGAGACCCTTCCGTCGGGGTGTCACTGCCCCAGGCCCCGCCAAGGCCCTTTCCGCTGAGGCGGGCCCCGGGGGCGGCCTGGATGGGCGCCTGACAGGCCGCGGCCTGCGGTCGGCGGAGGGTGGCTGGGAGAGGGCCGGGATGGCCGGCAGGTCGTCCCCGTGTGTGAGCAGGACGCAGGAACAACCACACAACCAGGGATTATGAAGGGCAAAGAACAAATTTAATCTCAATTAGCGAATTAACCGCCAAAGCAGTATCCGGGTAGAGGCAGGCAAGCAGGGGACGCAGGTGCCACAGAGAGAGAGAGAAAGCCCTTATTAGTGAGAGAGACCTTGTTAGCCAGGGAGCGAGAGCTCCTTCCCACTTGCTCTTCTGTATTTCTGTATTTTTCTATTTCTGTATTCTTGTATTTCTGTATTACATATTTGCAGGATTCTGGGAGGCAGAGCTTTCCACTGGGCTCCGATCTCTCCACCAGCAGGGCGAGAATCTCAGGCGTGTTGGATAAGGTGCTCCTGAGTCCATCCCAGGCCTAGGCTATCTAAGTGCAGATGTTCTACTTGTTGAGCACACAAAACTAGGTGACAATTAGCATGATGGATGTGTTTTCCAGCACCCCACATGTGAGTCACTTGAGTGTGTTTACAGTCCTCCTCACCAATCTTCCATTACTTTCCCAAGTAATGGAGACATTCAAACCCACCTGTGCAACCTGCTGTGGGTGGACCTGCTTTGGCAGGGGGTTGGACTAGATGATCTCCCTTCCAACCCCTCATCATCCTGTGACTTAGGTGACAGTGCCACCTAAGGCAGATTTTATGCAGTTTATAAATAGTTAAACTGTAGAGAATCTTCTTGTAGAGAAGCGTAGTTATTTTAGCAACCATCCCAAATGGTTTCAAGGACGTAGTGAGATAAGAAAGGATGTCTGTGGCCCTGAGAACATGGCGACCTAAAACAGGGATGCGATAAATATGGACTTTTTCTGACAAAGGGGTGGTAGCACAGACATCATTAGTTTTAATGAGCAATTATGCAGTTAGAATGTTTTGCCAACATGAAAAGGAAGCCAAAGGACAGGTAAAGAAGGTGAAGATTGAGGAAGAAACGACCCTCCCTCAAAATGAGGACCACCAGAAGGCACAACTACGCATGCCTAACACATTAACACTGCCTTTACACATTCTTCATATTCTGGAATGAGCTACAAATGTTTTACAATATCAGGACAAAAAGGAGTAACAAAAATGTGAGGGAGTTAAAATGGATTGGTTTTCCTTTTATTTCTTTTTTTTTTTTCTTCCCCCACTTCTGAGTCTTTGAGATGCATGTTCTGTAGGGCCATCTGTGGTGCCATAAAGGCGGAAAGACATTCACTATTTCTGTGGCTACTGTGAGAAAGAAGGGGTTACACCGAAGGCAGGGTAACACGGTGACATTTTCGGCCACTACACAGGGTAGCTGCAACAAGACAGCAACACCTTTGAAGAAAAACCGAGTTTTTAACCCACTCAGAATTTTTTCTCTCTGTGCAAATCACAAGTGGTGGTTTTTTTTTTTTTTCCAGTTTTCTTCCTGTGCTTTCCCAGTTTTGGAAATTCTTTCTCCTTTCCAAGGCATCTTTTTAAAAGTACTGCTGCCTTACAGTGGCCCAGAGCTGAGCTCCTGGGCTGATGGCACTCATTTCTTCAAAGGCTTTTTGGGCACAGCCTTTCAGCAGGGCACTAAAGCTGTGATATATTGTTGAGATTATACTGAGAAATGAAATTACTGTCTGGAGTGAAATCCAGTTAAACGCATTTGCATCCCATCGCATCATACACTTTTTCTGACATTCGCCCCTGTTGATGTCCTTACTTTTGACACAGGCCCCAGACAAAGCCTGCTGGTAATCTGACCATTGTTCCGTGCCCTGATCACTTCATGCTTTATGCTTTCAGAAGTCACGTGCCTCCAGTGACCCATCTCAGTTTAGCAGAGCTCCCTTTTGCCCGTGCTTGGGCCAGATCCTTTATAGTCACAATCCCCGTGTCACATATATAGTGAACTTGCCCACCTGTAGCACCTATATTGTGGTTTAATTTAGAATTTGGGGAAAAAAAAAGTAGGAGAAGGAAGAGAAGGGGGAAGAGGAGGAGGAGGAGAAGGAGAAAAAGGAGGAAAAGAATGACACCACAGTGGACAACTTAATAGATACTAGAGAGGTCTTGTCACACAGTGACAGACCAGCTGTGCACAATGACAGCTGCACCATCTGCTCTCTTTCCAAGTAATGTTTTTGCCACGTCATCTCTCTGCACATGAGCTCCTTGGTAATAGTCCAGATCTTGCAAGTTGTTTCCCTTGGAGGAAGGGAAAATTGATGCGTGTTCAGGGAGAAGCCACTGCCTGAGCATTCACACACCATTCCAGGGGTCGCACCAAGACTCACCACCCGAGTCTTTAACTACCAGAGGAACCGGGGTTCCTTCACGGCCAGCGACCCCTGGGAGGTGATGGGAGCCCCTTTCCACTCCTCACACACACTCTCGGGGGCCATTCCTTCCTTCTTCAGGCTCAACCCTAGCTTTTTTTTTTAGGAGCCAGATTTTATAAAAATAAATAACTTAACTGAAAAGTACAGCAGCAAGGTCAGCCCAGGCCAGGTGCCTCCAAAAAGGGGGGGGACTTCAAACAAAGAAATTCCTGGGCAATGATACCCTTGTGATCTGTAACCCACCCCTTGCACCCTTCATGTGTCCTTTAGTCCAAGGGTCTTCTAACATCTTCTTGGATTCTTCTTCTGTGTCCAGGCAGGCCGGTGACTGCTCTTGTTGCTTTGGAGTCTCTGCTGATGGTTGTAGCCCCCTTATCTTCTGGTTTATGCTTCTCGTGCACCTGCACTCGCTGGCGGAACAGGGAGAACTGAAAAGTTCCAGATCTAGGGAAAACACTACCAAAACATCAGTGTGTTATCAATGCTTTTCTTATACTAAAAGACTAAACACAGCACTGTACCTGCTAGGACAACTAGTAAGAAAATTAACTCTATTGTGGCCTAAAGGCTTCAGCAAATGTAGCTACTCATGCTAAGTAGAGATAAGCAAACAACAAAAATCATACCATATTAAAACCTTACATGATTTGTTCTCATTAAAACTTACTTATTTAAGATAAACAACTAAATATCTCTCAATAAATCATACTTTCAAGAAAGGCAAGAAAGAGGATCCAGAGAAATACAGACCCCTTGGCCTCACTTCCTTTCCCAGGGAGGTTTTGGAGGAAATCCTGCTGGAAGTCATTTCTAAGCTCATAAAAAAAGAAAGGATTGTGTTCAAACCAACTTGTGTTTACCAAGGTCAAGCTACGTCTGACCAGCCTGATGGCACACATCACAGAATCTTCATGGCTGGAAGGGACCTCTGAGATCACCGAGTCCAACCACAAACACACATAAAGTTGTAGAGGGCAAGGAGGTCTCCCCTCAGCCTCCTCTTCTCCAAACTGAACATGCCCATAAAGTAAATGTTTCTTCTGTCAGCCAGTCCTGTGAAGTAAATGAAGTAAAAATTGCTTATAGCCAGCAACCATCTTAAAATATATGTAAATGATGCTTGAAAACAGCACAAAATAATTCCATACTGTGGTAGAGTCTCATATGCACCTTGTAGTTGACATCAATTAGAACCCCCAGGTCCTTTTCTGCCAGGCAGCTCCAGCCACACTTCCCCCAGCCCATAGTGATGCTGTGGCCCAAGTGCAGGGCCTGACTATTGACCTTGTTGAAGCTCATGCCATTAATGTTGGCCCAGTGATCTCTAAGTCTCTCTGTAGAACTTCCCTATGTGAATCAACACTCCTGCTTCACTTGGTGTCATCTCCAGACTTGCTGATGATACACCCCGTGTCCTTATCTAGATCATCAGTAAAGGTGTTAGAGCTGCACGCCCTACCTTGTGACACGTAGATTTTCTGGAGAATTAAAGAAGGCAAACTAAATAGCCTGATGGGTGTGACAACACTGAAGCAGCACTGCCCTGTTCAGACCAGAATGGTAATGACAGTCCTGTGGACAGGGAAGAGGAGTTTATTACCTTCCATTATTTCTCTTCCAAAACCCAAATGCGATTCAAGTTCTGTCTTCTTCAGAACAAGCACCTGTGGAACTCGTTGACAAAGTATTGTCATGCCCAAGCTTGTATGAAGGACAAGGATGTGCTACTGCCGTGACTCCTCCAATAAAGTGGGATTAAGACTCCAGCCCACTAAAAAATAAAATACCCCTTCCATCTAGCTATTTAGGTTTGGTTACACTGACAGAGGTCACACGTAGCGTTGAGGCTGAGTGTCTTCTACCACTTGAGTATTTCTCCCCGGAACGTCCCCATGTGGTACCTGCTTTTCTTCAGCAGCTGTGGAAGAGTTCTCATGGCAATCAGCAATGGGAGCAGGCAACTTGATCTTCTGACACCGTCCTTATCATCTCCTGTCAGACCACTGCTTAACCACCATTAGCTCAGAGATGCTTCCTGCTGATAAGTAAACTCAGGTTGTTATTGAGATAATTAATTATCAACGCACTGAGGACAGAAGGCATGAGAACAACCTCTCTCAAAACAAACAGCATTCACCCGGGCAATCACAAAGAGGAAAATAATACTAATAATTAGGCTCACTGGGGTTACCTGTAGCATAAACTTACTATCAATAAACAATCAAATCAGGTTATAATTGTCAATGTTTATTACACACTAAGAGCAGGGTATGTTGGGAGAATTGCCCAGTGCTTCACCTGATACTTTGAATGACTGCGCTCAGACAAGCGAGGTGAGATTTATTTAACTCATCTGTAGATATCCACGGTGCAAACTGAATTTGCTGTCCCGTGCCCCTTTTACAGACCATGCTCTCACACCTTTGGAGAGCTCTTCAACTTATCAGGTATCTTAGCATATGATTAATTGCCCAAGAAGTACAGAAATCCCTTCTGCTGTAAGGAAAGCCTTCACTCAGATGTGGAAGCACTTATTTTAGATTAATCCCTCCCAGCTATTAAAAAAATCCCACCAAATTCAGCCTGATTTTAAGATTCAAACTCAACTTGTGAATTGTAAGTATTGTCTTTGTTACAGTGGTGATAACCTCAGTAGGGGTTATATACAGAATACAGAAAAACAACCACAGAATCTTCATGGTTGGAAGGGATCTTTGAGATCTTGCATGATTTTGGGGGATATCTTCCATTTGGCTATAGCATCAGTCCCGACAGTGAAGCATGGCATCAGGTTATTTTGTCATCCAATTCTAATGCTACTGATGTTCTCCAAGTGTTCTCCAAGCTTTACAGATACATTTACTCTTCTGCATTTACTGCAAAGATAGTTTCAAGAACTAAGGGAGTAGCCCTGGGGAAGTCCCAAGCAAGCTACATAAAGAAATACCGTACTTTCTACTATTAATTTTTGTCCACATTTATTTATGAGTAAAACAAACAGCAAACATTACAGCAAAGGGGACATTCAAGCCCAGATTTAAAAAAAAACAACAAAAAAACGGATGCCTGGATAGATTCTGAATTTCGGCACCTCAAGATTGCTGACAAAGTACACAAAAATAAGTGAAAGTCATGAGCGTTTCAGCAAACTTCGTAAGTGCATCTCAGTATTTATTTAGATGTTTAAGCTCTCGCACTAGATTTTACAAGCTGGTGAACACTGGCAAAATTATTTCTCCCACAGAACTATAACCACACATTCCCAAGACAGTATAAATATATGGTTGAACTAACATTAATACACATCACCATTTTATCAATTACATAATAAAACAAATTATCAAGTATCCAAATATTTAAGTTACGCAGCTTGAAAGGCATACAAAATATTACAGAGGTCTGCCCGAGTCATAGCAGAAACTCAAGGAGGAAAAACAAAAGAAAAAAAAATAAATCACACTTTCAACAAAGCAATAGTTGGTAAACAACTTTCAATAGGTACAGTAAAAGAAACTACAAGATTTTTCAGAAATTCTCTGATTAAGAATTTTTAGCTACAATAACAAAGCATTTCTACGTTTTAAAAAAATATTTACTAAAGTAAAGGGCATATTCTATACTTCCTGCACAAGACAAAGGCAACATTTTACTAGAAATATTAAATAGCCCCTCCCAACCTTTTCAGGCCCTCTGTTAAGTCGCACATGAAGTGCCAACATTAATTTTACTGTAAGGCTTTTTGTCTGGAGACATTAAAGACTTGTGTGCTTCTGTACAATTTAAAATATTTTCTACATGAGTAACCAGAGTAATGATTTGTAAAATGGAGAGGTTCAGGTAACAGAAGAGTACAGACACTGGGGTAAAAAGTTGCTGTAATTCATTGTATTAAAAAGACAGACTGTGCAAATCCTGATAATTCTAGTGCGATTGTGGGAGACAAAACATACAGTGAGCAGGCAAGACTACCTTAGAGGCCATATTCTTCAATATTGAAATGACTGTAGAAAAAAAAAAGATAGTAAGGTCCAGATAAGCTGGTAGGTCTCACATCATCAGAACTATATTCATTTCTAAGGAAAAACTGATATGCTGGGTATTTTGGCACCTAATCTCTCTACAGATCGATTCATTTTAGTACCCCAATTTTTAGTAGTTGGAACTAGGTGGGTAAGACTCAATAGCATGATTAAAGGATATTTGAACTGGTAATTCATGAACAAGGAGACGCCTCGAAACCAGGGTACAGCAAAAACATTTACTGGGTCTCCGAACAGATGGATATTTATCTAAAACATAGAAGTTGCATTTCTACTAAGCCTTTAGCCTATTAAATACTCCTAGGGAAGCTTCCTTTTCTACTAAAAAAAAATACCAGACTGATGTTTTTTGCATGCAGTCTGCTTAATTCTAGTTCCCATCCATTATTCCCAAAGAAGTACGAAAGGCTCTTGAGCTTTACTGAATACAACAATTATTTCGGTGACCATTGGAGTCTTTAAAGCGCAGACGCATCTTGGGGCGGTATTTCTCCAAGTACAGAAGTTGCTTGCTGTTAAAAGCTCCACGTCGCTTCCTAGATGAAGAAAAAAAAACCAAATTAATATTTTAAACAGAACATCACTGCCTAGTCAAATAATACCATCAACCAGAGAATAATATTTTTAGGTCACTCAAGAAAAACCCCACCATTAAGTCAAGACCGTAAGCAAAATAAGGATAATTAAAAGTTAAGTGCCAGGAAAGAGGGTGGCAGCTTCCTTTCACAAATACCTGATTGGACTGCATGCTCAAAGCAGTACATGGCCTTTCAGACAGTGTTTTAGCCTCTGATGCACAAAAGCCAAAGATCTTACGTTAAGATCTTTAAAACAAACTTTAAAAGGAAGCTATAGAGCAGATGTGAGATGGTGTCTCCTTAAAGCTGAAGCTGTCTCTAAAAATACTTACAAAGAACACCACAATATTAAGTATTTACATAAATATTACAACTTCCCATAAGAGAGTCCTTGAACAGAAATTGAGCTTTCTTGGTTTTCTCAAAACGGAAGCATAGGAAAGAAGGGTACATTTTTGTTGAGTGTTTTGGAATCTCTACAAAGTGTCTGATTTCTCACTTTAAGTACACCAGCCTGTTCAGATGTACAAGCTGAATTTAATTCTTTACAGGCTTGGCAATTATACAAGAAGTATTTTGGTATGGTTTATATGAACTGCATTTTCTTCTACACATAGTCAAAACCTGAAAAATTTAAGCATCGAGACTAAAATTCTTCTCATCCATCTTACATACATTTATAAAAAAATCCAAGGAAATATGTTTCTGTGATAGACTACCAGAAAAGACTAGGAGGAACTGTTTAGCATACTTTGATCTAAAACAGAAGAAAGGATCCACAAACGTGAACAGCTGATAGAGGGGATCTATGGGTGTTTTTGATTGATGGTTGTCAACCTTGCTCAAATAATTACTTAGTCATTCTCGTTTCTACAGGAACAGAAAATACCGATCACACAGGCCAAGTCCTACAACAACTGTATGCAGTAGGAGTGTTAACAAATTCAGATATACAAAATCTCTTACAAAAAAAAAAAAAAAGGGAATGTAAAAGACACGGACAGGATTGAGAATTTCCTTTGGTGCCTAAGGATGTAGCAACATGTTCAATCTGGGAAGCAGCTAGATCTTAGCTTCGTACTCACTGTCGTATGAACTGCACCGCATCTTCATACTTCATTCCACATTCTATCAGCGCAAGAGCAACTAAGACTGGAGCTCTGGTAAAAGAAGAAAAAATATTCAGTTTAGCATTTGCCAGTGCATACTTCAAAAAGTGTTTACTTTTCCCAGTTCTCTTTTTCTGTCCTCCTGTGTATCTCATGTTTCTTCCCCGGGGAAGCAAAAAGGATAGCCAGAAGGCATTTCTACATTAAGCGAGCCATTATACCCTCTGGTTTTGACCTACTCATTTTCAGTAAGAAAGGGACTTAAATTAACTCTGGTCAAACTTCACTTTTTTAGGTATAGGAGAACAGCAGGAATTAAAAAAAATAAATGCAAGCATTCCTTATTCAGATTCTAGGGAAGAGTTGCACATGAACTTCTACTCCTACAAACAAGCACCCTTAGAAGCAGCAAACTTAAGCTGTTTTAGATGCTCAGAGATTTAAAAACACCTTACGTGATAAAAAGCTAGGACCTTCTTTTCAACTAGTTAACTGCCCAATTTTGAAGAAAACAACACTTTAAGCAGCTGAAAAGGACTTGTCTTGAGACATTCACCACTACAGTCAACTTTATTATGTATGAAGCTGTAATGCAACCAGTGAATAAGCCAGGCTTGTGGACAGCAAGACCAGAAACCTCCATTTTATGCTGAAACACATGGCCAGAATACAGCAACTGCTTTGGGAAGAGATTTAGTTCCCAGGTAGTCTAGAACAGCATCAGCAAAACCATTGTGCTCTCGGGAGCACTGGAATCGTGTTTAAGATAGTGGCAGCAGAGGGAACAGGACTGAGAATATTTACCATTATCCATAAAAACTTTGAGGATCAGCATTAGAAAAGAGACAGAAACAGAGCTCTGGGATTTTGGAGAACACTTTTCATCCCCCAAATAGGTGGTGGATGAAATCTCATCTTGATGTGCCAGAATGCTCCACTTGTTTGTGGCCAATGGCTACAATACACTCGGTAAAGGGGACTGGCAATACTGCTGAAAGGGGGATGAAGGGGAAACATACAGGAGAGTCACCAAAAACCAAATTAATTAGAAAAAAAGACAACACAGCAATGCAAAACCATAAATGGGACACTCATCAATACACTTGGTTCAAGAATATACTTGTTTACTTAATCTGTAATTGTGAGCACTGTGCTAACAGCTGCCTAAATGGCCTTTCAGCCTAATATATCCATAGAACAGTTTCCTGTTGCCATCTGAACAATTACTTTTAAGTGTGAGGTCATTACAATACTGGACACATCATTATTCTGCATTTGCACCAAATAATTTTTTTTTTTGTACTAGATCTTAACAAGTCTGACCAGAGATGACGATTTAGCAGACCTTTAAAGCTTTACCCACCTTCCAAGACCAGCAACACAGTGTACAGCAATACAACAACCAGGCTCTTCACGGAATTTAACTTTAAGGAGGTTTAGCCAATCATCAACAATCTGGTTGGATGGTGGAGCACCGTCATCAAAGGGCCAATCCTAGAATAGCATGGCAAAAATAAATACATCAAGATAGAACTCTTTATGCTTGTATGGTGTGTACAACCAAAGAGGAGAGGACATAACAGACTAAACAGCTCAATCAGAGAATGGTTTGGGTTGGAAGGGACCTTAAAGATCATGGAGTTCCAACCCCCTGCCCTGGACAGGGACACCTCCCACCAGACCAGGTCGCTCCAAGCCCCATCCAGCCTGGCCTTGAACACCTCCAGGGATGGGGCAGCCACAACTTCTCTGGGCAACCTGTTCCAGGGTCTCACTACCCTCACAGCAAAGAATTTCCTTTCTGGTGTCTAATCTAAATCTCCCCTCTTCCAACTTAAAACCCTTACCCCTTGTCCTGTCACTGCACTCCCTGACAGAGTCCCTCCCCAGCTCTCCTGGAGCTCCCTTCAGATATTAAAAGGCTGCTTTGAGGTCTCCCTGGAGCTTTCTCTTCTCCACGCTGAACAACCCCAGCTCTCTAAGCCTGTCCTCACAGCAGTGGTTGGATTTAAACTGTTTTTAGGTTACTTACCAAAACCTGAATGCCTTCTTTTTCCACCGGAGCAGTGTCGTAAGTAGCTTCACACACTCTTACTACTGTGGTAACGCCGTATTTCTTAAGTTCCTAGGGAATGAAAAAAAGTACTGCTTTAAGAGTAAACTGATTTCACTTATTTAATTTTCTCAACAGGTTAGCTTGTTAACTCATTTCAAAATGTTCAGTAAGTAAACTCACACAAATGGTTGCCACCCTGTGAGAATACAGAAAGCTGAAATAACTGAAAACTTGTGTGCTAATGCCAGATACTTGCAGAAGAGCTTATATTTGAAGACTGTTGTGTTATGTTGGATCATTTTTTTTCCTTTTAAAAACAGGTCCAGATAAAGGTTGATAAATAGTCCATCTCCAAAAGATCATTCCTTTAAAAGGAACAGGATATTTCCTGGTTTGCAAAGCCACATACTTCACCAAAAGCCTTCTGAGTGAGGTTTAGATCTTCCCCTTTTCTCCCTCCACTTACAACAACAGGTTTGTAAGATTTCTTACCTTAAGAGATTTGAGCACAGGACAGTAAATTATTCCAGTTTGAGTTAGTGTAACTAGAGAATGATAAAATTTAACTTTACATTTTGCATTTAAAAAAAAAAAAAAAGACAATCATTCTTCATTTTCCCTGCAACAACCCATCATTCATAACGGCAAGCAAATCTTCTCTCACTACACTTGTAAATTATCCCACACCAAATGTAAAACAGAGGTATAATACACCTAAAAACTTGCTAATGAGGGAGTGTACTTTACCAGGAAGTAACTTTGGAGGAATTTATTGTTAGTGTATATGCATACAGTTTTAACTCTGTGCTTTATAGCTCCAACACGCTAGATACAAAGCTCAGATGAAGAATTCAGACACTAGGATACATGCCAAGCCACCTGGCTTTAGGCAGTAAACAATTTCAGCATGTACCAAAACATTTAAAGCAGCTTCAGCAGCCCTGGATGCAGAGCAAGCCTAGCACCCCAAACTCCAGTCCAGTAAACACCCCAACACCCAGAAGACTCTCTGAAGTTACACTAGAGCCATGATCTGCTAATACTGAAGGGAGACAGGCAGTGAAAGCACACTGTAATCCTGCTAGTTGTCTCCATGGTTCTGACCCAAGATGTGTAGAGGATTATTCTCTTTTTAATTACACTATGCAATAGGTGCAAGTAAACATACACCACTTCAGATGGATCTGAATGCCAGTTCCTACCACTAGCCTCTTCCTATGGCTTCCAAAGCTGTTATCAACTAGTAAAGAGGGAAATTGTTAATGTAGCATGCTCTACAGGCATTAAAAAAAAAAAAACCCCAAAATAAATAAATAATAATAAAAAAACAAAATAAAAAAATTAAAAAATAAGAATTCCATCCTGGCCTTACCTCTATAAATTTGTTTAAGGTTGCATTGGTTGGATTGTGTGTGATTAGGAATCTCATGTTCTTGTAGGTGATTTCCACAGGAGCTGGGCGGTTCATTCGGGCCATACTGATTTAGTTAAACATGCAACAAGATTATGAAAGGATTCAAAAAAAAAAAAATTCTAACACAGA
The DNA here is from genome assembly GCA_004320125.1 of Scolopax mira. Lineage (NCBI taxonomy): Eukaryota > Metazoa > Chordata > Aves > Charadriiformes > Scolopacidae > Scolopax > Scolopax mira. The sequence continues at coordinate 64,736 of BJBW01007877.1, forward strand.
AGTGATGTAGAGAAACTGAAGTCTACTTCACTATACTCCACGTGAAATTCTCAGTGCTTGGAAGTATGAAGTTGGGAGCAATGGGAAATGAAATGAACCTCCTAACAAGAAGCAGCAATTCTTCAATCCAGTAATACTGAGGCAAAAGAAAGGCAGTGCACTGAGGTTTACCCCATCCAGGTCTGAATTCTGTTGTTAAATGCTCTGCCAATTTTAATTCAATACTTCTTATCCTGGTCAACCACTCTTAAGGGGGCTTCTTGGTGGAGTAGTAATGAATTTCTACAGTTCACTTGTCTGCATAGAGGTCGTGCTGTGCCTGGCAGTAGTCTCCACTGCCCTTCAGAAACTCCATAAATGTGTGACCAAGAACACCACAGAACTGCTGTAAAGAGAGGGGAGAGAAAAAAAAAAGAAATCATAATAAGCACAGGTGCAGACAAGTTATTTTGAAGACACCAAGCACTATATAATATGATAAAATAAATCCGAGACAACTCAACAATTTCACAAGGTTTATTTTTTAATCCAAGATTTAGATTTACGTAAGAACCCCGTTACCTTTCTCAGCAAAGATTACTTGAAAATAAACTAATTTACTTAATGCAAAGTTTCCATATAAGGTTGTTTCAACACCAAATCTTGAGATATATTAAAATACCAATTTAAATGTGCTAAACATAGTAACAAGAGACCACACTTCAAGAACCCCAGTATTTCTATTTTGGCATAGCTTTTCCAGGATACCCATATAGAAAATACCTGTATTTTCCATTTTGAGTTAAGAGACATCACAACATGTACTGAAGTTACGCTGACCTTAAGGAGGCCCATGAAGGCTAGGATGAGATTCCTTGGATATTTAAGCTGAGTATCAGACAACTTTAAGTGTTTAAAGAAACTATCTGTTTCTACACAGATGCAGAATCACTTCTGTTAAAAGCTAAGGACTTAATTGGCATGTAAGCATCCTTAATTAACGTACAAAACAGCCAGTAGGAAATAAAACCATGCATCTAAATCCACCTGTCTCAAATAGGAGGCCTTGAAAGCAAATGCAAAGTCTTTGTGATAAAAAAACTGTGCCAGCTTCTGAACATATTTTGAGGCTTTCAAGGCACACAGATTTCTAACTAAAGAATATTTCACATATTAAAGTCTGAAGACACGTGGCAACCTGCATCTGCTTTTAATTGCCTTTTTACACCATGACTTTATTAATATACCAAGATAGTGGCAACAGTCTAGCTAAAAGCATACGAAAGCAAGTTCATCACACAGGTTCTTCCTGCCCAGTATTTTGCTACGTTTAAATTTACATATGAAATTACTGCCAGACCACAACCAGGAAATAGATAGCTGATGTGGAGTTGTGTATCCATTTGCAGATGTTGCTGTGCAGATAACCTAAGAATATATGCTTTTTGGCACTGTAGAACCTTACAGTGGAGGAGTTAGTTTTGTGCCCAGCCACGGTACCAGTGCTGCTGACAATACCTGCTGGGGCAATGGAAGGGAAGAAGAGAGAGAAATTTTGTCTCCCAAAACACAGGTAGTACAAGCTGAACCAAATGCCCACTAAATATATTTGGGTATTAGAAAGAAACATCATGAAGCATGCAACTATTTAGCAGAAAAAAATTACTTATGCTGCCTAGTCAACTCCAAACATTGGAAGAAATACATGTGTTTCTATGTCCAAACAAAATATTGTCCATGACACTTTGGAAACAGATGAGCTGAGCATGCAGTGTTCAGCAGTGTTAAAGAACTGCTGTCAGAAACTCACTTTCTTAAGTATGTGATTTTATTTTTTTATTACTCCCCCTGACTGTGACACAGCAGTATCACTGCTTTGCCTTCATACCTCTATTTTCTAGCAAACAGAAACTGTAACTTCATTGTAGCATCATTCAGATTTCTTTTTTTAAACCAAAAAGCAGCTCTGTGCTTCCATCCACATATATAATCAAAGCAAGTGTATACATGAGAAGGTAAGAAGGAGACAGCATTTCAGTGCTCTACACCCAAACCTTCCTATTCAAAGGAACAAGAAAAAGCAGCCTGTGCTGAAAAGGTTCCAACGATAAAGAAGCCAATTCAAACAATCAGGCCCTAAAGACAACTGTACAGTGAGTCCTGATAATGGCCAATATCTGAACACACTTGAAGGAAGGGCAGGAAGAAGCCACGGTTGCTAACTGCCATCTAGGAGCTGGAGTCAGACCAAGACTCCACACCAGGCACTGCACCATACACTGACAGACTACAGTGAGTCTACTTCACAACTGTTAAGCAGGAGAGTTGGGCAGAGAGGAACCTGATGAAATTCAACAAGTGTTGGGTGCTGCACCGGGTAGAAATAACCCCTGCACCAGGACAGGTTGGGGCTGACCTGCTGGAGAGCAGCTCTGAGGGAAAAGAGCTGGGAGTCCTGGTCCTCTTTTTTCAGTGGTGCCCAGGGACAGGACAAGAGGAAATGGGCACAAACCTGAATTTAAGAACTTCCACCTAAATGTGAGGAACTACTTTCCTGTGAGGGTGGCAGAGCCCTGGAAAAGGCTGCCCAGGGAGATGGTGGAGTCTCCTTCTCTGGAGACATTCAAACCCACCTGGACACGTTCCTGTGGGACCTGCTTTGACAGAGGGTTGGACTGGATGATCTCCAGAGGTCCCTTCCAACCCCATATCATTCTGTGATTCTGAGCCACAACAGATCAACAGCCTTAACAACTGTTGAGTTTTCTAAGAAGTATAGAATCATAGACCAGTTTGGATTGGAAGGGACCCTTAG
>BJBW01007878.1:0-14056 GCA_004320125.1 Scolopax mira
CATGTGACCATCATTAATTAGATGGGTGTACTTTTCCAGTCATTTAAAAGTGAAGGAAAGAACAGAATTTTGTAATTATTTATGATATTAACGTTCTAAACTACTACTAGTGTTTGATAGAATGTGACTTCACTACTTTGTATGCTTTCTGCTAAATAATTCTGTTTAAAAGTTTCTGCTCAAAGCTTAACTTTTTTCATCTGACTGTTTATTGGCATTAAGTTAAAACACACCTCACAATCTGTGTAACAGACCAGTACACATTCCATGTTCCATCTACTGAGAACTTGAAATGAGCAGGAACTACTTCTAAATCTCTGCAAGATCTCACTCTAGCAGGCAAGTAGCTCCTGTCCCACTCTGATAGTATTTAACTTTCAAAACACAGTCACTGACACTTATTCTTAAAAAGTAGCTGCAGGAAAAAGTAATGGATCTAGCAGAGCTGAACTGTATTTCCATATCCCCCTGATTGGAGCATGCACCCAGAAAACGTGAGAGCTGCGTTTTGGGCCTCTCAAAACTTTGATCCATTTCCACCACTTTCCGGAAAGCTGCCTAATTATAAGACTACAGTTAGCCTGTGATGCAGGTACTTTACAGCCTTTTCCCTTGAACTTGGGGCTTTATGCAGGAATTGTTCACAAAACTAATGAGCAGAAAGAGAAACTGTACTTGGTGAGTTCCAAATATTTCTCTCCACAGCTTAGTTCTGGTTTTTAATAGAAGGATTTTTAACATAAAATACATAAAAAGGCCTGGGAGAACTCAGAAGGGCCCTGAGCTCACTGAGTATTCCCACTGCTGAGCTATATAAACGCTCCCTATTTGCAGTACAAGTGCAGGAAACTGCTCACTGGAGTGAGCTATTGCCAACAGCGCTAGCTGGGACCTGGAACTTTTATCAAAGCAGCATGTAATAAGATGAATAAAAGCATCATATTTTGAAAGGACAATCTGTCTTTTATTTATTTTTTATTTTTCAGAAACAATTTTATTATATTTGATAAAAATAAAATAATCTTCTGAAGATGAAGCTGCAGCTTTTAAAAATTGTTTTTATTATTTCCCATATTCCATCACTTACTGTAGCTCTCCATAAAACAAATAAAGTGGTGAAGTTATTCTGGCTTTCTTTGGGGATATTATGTTTCAATAAAGAGTCAGAGCCTATGCATTTTATCTTACATTATGTTCTAAAATTCCCACTGCAATTCTTGAAATACTCAAAACTGCCATATCCTGGGGTACACCCTATCTTCCTGGTTCTCCAGCTTCCTTTGAATATCTGAAGCAAATAAAGGATACTTTTTGTTTTCTGGACTTGCACAGCTCATTAACAAGCTTCAGGAAGTACATGACTCTAGTAATGGGCTGTGTGAGTAAAAGCATTGTTAGCAGGTTCCAACTTTAAAGCAGAGACAGAACCAGATGACCTCCAGAGGGCCCTGCCAACCTATGTTATTCTATGTACAGAATGTATAGACAGGAAAGATACTGAGACCAACAAAAAAAATTTCTAATCTTACAAAACATTAATTGAAACTACTAATAATCACAGGATAGAAAACTCCTGTTATATAGGCCAGCTTTATAAAAGAAAGTCTGTCAGCTGGTACAAGATAGAAAGGATTAGTGTTAAGCTCAGATCACAGCAACACTTTACCGCCAGCTAGAAATGCTGGCAAAAGCCATTTTCAGGCACTCAATACACTGTGCAGTTATACCTGTCAGTGGGAGCCTTGGGCAATGAAAATTACATTGTTCATTTGGCTACAGAAATGTAAGTCTTATTTGTTAGTCAAGATGGGAAACAATGGTGCATAGTTACAGAAATATCTAGAGAAGCTGACAACATTAAACCATTATTTTTTAAGCAAAGGGTAAAAATAAAATCCAGTTCTGACTCAAACTAGAAGAAAAAAAATAATAGATGTATGATTCCCATGAATATCAGACCTAGGACATCTTTCCTACTGGTGGAATGTCAGGTTTTGAACTAAAGCCTCAGGAATTTCACATCATCCTGTATCGCTCTATGCTATTCTGTGCTATACTTACTACACTACACTATTGTATTCCATCTTTTCTATTTCTGTGTCTTTATGTATTTCTCCTTCTGTTCTTACTTCTATTTCTGTTTCCATTTCTTTTACTATTCTGCTATGTTACCTCAGGCATTCCTTGGGCTGAAAATGCACTGTAGGGTGGCACCACATTTCTAACAGCCTCATATCCTGGAGGAGGAGGTTCAGATAAAGATGTGTTGAAAATCTAGTGGGAAAGAAAAAAGGAAAAAAAAACAAACAGTCAATCTGGAAAAGAAGTACTGTCTATTCAGGCACATTTCACATGCATTTGCAGTTTAAAGAACTCTAGAAGTCTAAGTGAGGAGTGGGAAAAACTTTTTCCACTTTTCAGTATGTAGTTTCAGTGTGTGATCTTGCAAATCCAATCTCCACACTTCACAGAGACCACTGCTTAAATGAATATAAGGTCCCTTAAGGTGGTCTCAGTGCAGCAGAAAAGAGCAGGTCAGATCAGAATGCTAAACAGCCCTTGTGTTCAGGTCACCCCTGGCACTTCTCTGAGCACTAGAGCTTCTCTGGAATGAACTGATGTTACTTGTGACAGTACATCTCAAGGCCTAAACTCCAATCTTCAAAAAAATGAATTTACCACAATTTTCAATACTGTAAAATGAATCAATGCAAATAATGATGCTGAACACAGCAAAGACCATCTTTCTAAATAACAGAACAATTTAAAAACAATTTAATTACATAAAGTAATTATCTTACGTAATTCTCCTTTAATCCATACATGCCAGTATGCTGTAAGAATCTGGGTAATTACGAGTATTGCTAGTACCTAAAGAAACAAAGATTCAAAATATAAAAGCAAATTGGAACCCATCATTTCCATAGCTTTGTATCATGACCCAACCTTTAACAGAGCAGAAAAGAGCTTTACTTCCCAGGTTTCTCAGGTGTATGAAGGTGATTTTGTTCCCTAGTTACAAAAACTGGTGTTTTCTGTACCTCGTTTCCATGCTCATCAGTTATTGAGATGTAGTTGGGCTTGGTGTCATCAGGGTAAGAGAGCAAGACATCATAATGAACCAACTGAACAGAATCCAAACCAAACTCCTTCCACTCAGCTTGGACTTGCTGTGCCAGATGCAGATTTTCCTTTGTTCCTGCTAGGTGAGGAAGCTGTGTAAAATTGCTGGAGAAAAAGAAAAAATGAGTCAGGATCAGGCATTACAGCTCATAATCAGAACTCCTCTTAGCCTGGCTTGAAATATCGTCCCTAAAGATGATCAGATGTACTCAGGCTAAATAAGGACCTAGACTCCTCTGTATTTGTGCTTTTGCCTGTCTTACATGTAAGTTGAGGCAAAGGGTTTCAGTCTGACCTGAAACCACAGGTGTTTGCATCTTCCTCACAGTGTGGCTTAGCAAGAAAAGCATGATGACACCAGCTGTGGGGTCTTGTCCTTGCTTTGCTCCTGTCTTCTGGGTGACCTTAGCCCAATCACACCTAAGCATAATGAGAATGACCTTACTTGAGAAGTGATAAAAGAACTGAGTACAACTACCTTTGTATATTCTATTTAGAAATATGCATAATTAGTCTGATTGTCTTTAATTAATGGAATATTCTCTTTGGGTCCCAATATTTTAATTAATTTTGGCACAAATACTGATTTTTCTAAAAGTTCACTCTGAATGTGTCTTGTTGGGAAACAAAAGAGACTGAGTTTACAGTGGCTTACAAACAAGGAACACAAAAACTTGCCAGCTTGTGATTTAAGAGAAAAAAAACTTTCAGTGTGAATAACAGTGAAAGATACCATAAACAGGTGAGCAACCCATTGTCTGAAAAGAAACATGGACCAGACCATTGAGAAATCCCAGTGGTAAAATGAGATGAAGAAATTCCCAGTTGAATGAGGTTGTCATCATGATGTCCTCATCCTGTCAGATGACCATGCCATCAACATGCCATAGAAGCATGTGTCACATCAGCTGATGTTAATGAAGGAAATTTGATCTTCAATAAGGTCCCTGCTACAGGAATTACCCTTTGCTGGATGACATACTGAACCAAGGGCACAGTTATGTGTTATTGTTAGAGCCAGTGGCTATTTTTTTGTGAGTTAGGAATTAAGTCTTATGTTTTCATTAAACTTTGACTTAGGCAATAATATTTTCCTGTATTATATTCTCTTTTAACTGAATATTGTGTCTTTGTCTATTTCTGCTTCTAATCTGTTGATTGCCTGTACTGGTAGTTCTGAGCAGTGACTAAGTATCTGCCATATTTCATCACAGAACTGGCCACAGGTCAATAAACGAGGTACAATGTTTCCTGTTGGCACAGAGACAGGGAATTATAAAAGCAGAAAGGAGCCCTTTGACAGGGCTGTTTAACAACAGATGACTTTTTAGGAGCCAAAACACAGGTTAAGACTGTGAAAAATCCCAAGTCTTCAGTTTTCAATGTTTATATATTCCAGGACATGGCTGTTATGCAGTAAAGAGAATGTACTTTCCAGCTAATTTATTTGCAATAGTTTGCCACAATCTTATAAAGCAAAAATGGCTTTTTTAGTCATTTAGTTTTGTAGCAGGATACAACTCAGTTCTATTTAATCAGGTTGGGAATTTAAGGCAAACCTGAATTTGTAAATTACTCCTAAAATAACTGATACTCTAACACTTTCTTTGCACAAAAAATAATTTTCTATCAGTAAACCGTGACTTCTGGTCTATTACTGCCTGGAATAACAAATAACTGTCAGCTCTTAACAAATACTACGCTCTCCTAAGAGAGAAACAATCTGTTTACAAGATCCCTAAAATAAACAAATAATAGTTCGTTGGCTTCCTTGTAGTTAAAGCTTCTAAATTACAGAAATTAAGAAATTAATTAGAGTAATTAAACTGTAATAGATTAAAAAAAAAAATCTATATTGTCACCTTCCACTGTTTGAATTTTCAGAAACAAATGTTAGCAGCTTTGCTTTTAGGATTTAATAAAAGAAATAAGAATAAATTTAAAATCAACTAATTCGAGTACTAAAGGGCAGATGACATGAAAAAATTATTGGTAAAAACCCATTGTCTTAAAAAAGACTCGAAAGCTTTAAGACGATTAGATTTATTATGAGCTGTGTAATGTACCATCAGCTGACTAACTGGTATCTGCTATGCCTGTTCTAGCTATTCACTCTGCTGCAGAGACAAAGAGCCTGGAAACATATCTTTCTGCATGAAAGTAAGTATACATGGTCAGAATGATGACAGATTAACACATAAATCTGGACACAACAAGACAAAGTGGGAAGAAAGAGTAGCAATGAAGTATTAAGGCCTAAGCAAGGCTTGAACACTGGTGTGATTTTCTTCTCTTTTATATTGCTACTCTGCTATTTTCCATTTAATCTGTCCTGATTTAAATTAATTCATACAGCTTAATTTGAGGTGAATGTATTTTCCATAAAAATCAATGTAAGATAAACATTGAAGAAGAAGGCGGCTTCCACAGACCAAGAAAAAGGCTTCCACATTGTACAAGCACTCACCAAGGGCTGAGCAAGAGCTTGGCCAACTTTTAATTGCTTTAACTACTGAGATGTCAATCAAAACTACTGTTTTGTCAATCACAGCTCACTGTGACTTTTTATCTCACTTGAGATAAAAAAGCTCACTGGAGATAAAATCTATGGCAGAGAACCTGCACACTTCCTCTGTCTGGTGACATCCTTGCACTGGTTCCTGCTTGGATTTTATTTTCTTTTTTTTTTTTAGTCTAGACATTACTTACTAAAGAAACTGCTTGATGTTTTCAGCTTTCATTTCACCCATAAATGCTGCCTTCATCTCTTCATGAGGGCTCTCATATATCTTCTTTTCTGTGGGTTTTGCAAACCAGCCTGTACAACACACCAAAATACAACAGTAAGAACATTCCCAGACATGCACCTTTTCTCTTTGGCATCACCACAAGATTCTCACCATGTATTTTGCAACTGTGTTTATCTCAGTGCAGACAAGCAGCCACAGCCTAATAAATGCAGGCTGCACAGTGATGGCAGTGGCAGACCAACCCCCCCAGCATTAAGAGAACTTATTTACCAAGGTAGATATTGAGGCAATGTATTTATTCATCAGTTATTTTACTGTTCATGCCCAAGAGACTTATCTGCTTTGAGCACAGCACGTCGTGCTGTCAGTCCTATCAGTCAGCTCAGTATTAAGGCAGAGCTTTACAAAACAGTGCAGCAGCACAGCCAGCCTTTGCATGGAACAGATGCCTTGTAACTCCTTTCTCACTCTCTGGTCTGTCTGGCTCTTATTCTGGAATTCTTCCCTCACTGTGCAGGCATTACCAGAGTTAAGTGATGAGAGGAACACCTGGATAGAAAGAAAGTGTTTCTGACATCTGGTTGCGTTTTTTTTCTGTAATAAGTCAGAGACTGGACATGTTGGGGGCAAATGCAGCAGCTGGTACATGGGCAGCGCAAATCGGAGAACTGTTGGGGAGCAGAGAGAGGGTGACAGGCTGGCACCGGCCCGGCCTGGCACAGGGAAAGGCTCTTTCCACATGAGAGAGCAATTCAGCCAGGGCTTCCCAATGGCACAAACCCCAAGTACATACCAAAAGGCATTTCAAAATAAAACTGCCTCCTTTGTTTTCCTTCCTCCCTTCAACTGACCCTGATCCATCTGCCAACTAAAAAGGAGGGGGAATCTCTTGTGGCAGCGACCCACAGGCTGCCTGCTTGGGCCAAGGTCGGATATTAAATTAAAGACTATTTCACCCCTCCTGTCAGCGCTCCTCCAGCCCCGTGTTTATCCTCCCACCTTCCTACTTTAGGCCGGTGCGGTCTCAAGGCAGCGGGGTCCGTTCCCTCCTCACAAAACCAGCGCCTCTTCTGGGCATAACTACTTCATTTAGAAGGAATCGAAAAGGACAAAAAAGACTCTCTAGACCACAGACCCCATCTCCTGCGGAGGAGCCAGGAGTCCCAGGAGGGGTCGGTGCCTGGCCCGGCCCGGCGGGTTGGGAGGGAGGGAGGGAAATGTCGGCGGGGCCGAGCACGGACGTGCCTCAGGCAACCCCGGCGCAAAGCCCCGGGCGCTGGGAAGCCGCCCGCTCCTTACCCCCCACCCGGCCCTTCCTCGGCCCGGCTCCGAGCCACCTGCCCCAGGTGGTAGGGCCGAGGGTAGCCGGGAGAGCCCCCCCCCGGCACCGTCCGAAGTGAAGGTCAAGTCTGCACTGTACCGATGAGGAACCCGAGGAGGAAGAGCCCCGCCGCTGCTCCCAGGACGATAGCCCAGAAGCGGCCGCTGGGTGCCCTAGAGCCGTCCGGCTCCGTGGTGGCGCCAAGCAACGTCCACATGGCTGACGGGCCGCTCCGCGCCGCTTCCCAGCACCGCCGTCACCGCCGGCCGAAGTCCCGCCGCGGCCCGGCCCGGCCCGCCCCGGAGGCGGCAGGGGGCGGGCGGACACCGGACGTTGGTCGCGGCCCCGTCCTCGGCTCCCGCGTCGGCCCGGCGCCGCCCGGGGTGGCTCCAGCCTCCTCCACTGCCCCGGGGTAAGGCTCTCTCGCCACCGCTGGTGGTGTAGGAGCCCGCCAAAGTGCCGCTCCGTCGCTGAGCTCTGTCAGTCGGTCCCGGCGTGCCCACTTTCCCGCTGCCTTCCCCCTCCCTCTCTCTCTCTAGCTGCCCTAGAAACCCTGCCACCCCGTATTTCTGTTAATTTGCTACAGAGTGCGGTGAGGAGGTGAAGTGATGGCTTCCAGGCCTCGCTCAACCTGGCTGTTCCACACAGAGAAGTGCCATGCCCTCCTCCACAGGGCACACACCAGAGCTGGTATCACCAGCACAGCAAATGTGTGTGGAAACAAAAAGTAAAACATACTATTTTAAGAGAATCATTCTAGGAAATACTGTATCCCAATACCCAATATCCCACACCCAATAGTTTCTGAAAGATGATAAAGACTCTTCAGAGAGGTATGTGCCCCTGTGGAGGTGGGTTGACTACCTCACATCTCTGTGTGCCATGTTTCTTTCCAGCTTACGCAGATACAACCCCAAAGAGTGTGGGTTCATCCCAGCTGCTGGCTTGAGGACAAGTCTGAAACTTTGTATGCCCTTGACTTTGCCAGAGTATCTTCACAGTATGACAGAATCACAGAATGACATGGGGTTGGGAGGGACCTCTGGAGATCATCTAGTCCAATCCCCCTGCACCAAATCAGGTCCTCCCACAGCAGGTTGCACAGGAACATGTCTAGGTGGGTTTTGAATGTCTCCAGAGAAGGAGACTGCACCACCTCGCTGGGCAGCCCATTCCAGTGCTCTGCCACCCTCACAGTAAAGAAGTTCCTCCTCAATGTTTATATGGAACTTATTATGTTCAAGTTTGTGCCCTTTTCCTTTTGTCCTGTCACTGGGCACCACTGAAAAAAGACTGTCCCCTTCCTCTTGACACCCACCTTTAAATATTTATAGGCATTTATCAGATCTCCCCTAAGTCTTCTCTTCCCTCAGCCTCTCCTGGTAAAAGAGATGCTGCTTTTCTTACCAATTCTGTACCTGGAGGGGCATAATGTGCCCATGTTTGTTACTCCACCACTGCTTATTAATGGAAGCTGAAGTCCATGAGATGCTTAAGTGGGCTGAAGAATGGAACATGTCTTCTGGCATTTCTAAAAAGATTAATATGACTGGGACACCTTTGGGCATAGGAACTTGGAAGAACTCCTGGATCAGCTAATTTCTGTTTGAAGCACTTGGAAATTGAAGCTCCATGGGACTAGGTGCTGAGTAAAAGCATATCTTATCTCTTGATTAATATTTCAGAGGGATTTAATAAATCCCACTGGTTTATGGCCACACTTAATTCAAGTAAAATACGACAGAAAGGAACAGTGAGGAAAATGAAATGTGAATATTGTCAAAAGTTTGGTGCCGTTCAGTACTCTGAAACTAATTGACCTGCCCACACCACTTAGAAGCTCTGAATTACTGCTTTGAGGCATTTTATATATAGTCTTCCAGTGTGCCTGCAGCTTGGACAGGACATTATGACCCTTAAATACAAAATAGCAGCAGCCAGAGGGCATAGGAAAGCTTTATTCAAGAACAAATTGCAATGATGATAAATGAATAAAATGTTATACTTGTTCCTATACAGAATCATATAGGTCATTTTGCAGGCAAAGCCATTTCACTAAACCAAAAATTTTCAATAAACCAAAAATACGAAAAGTTAATGCTTCTTCTCTTGTTATGCTTTAGTGAAAAATCTTTAGTGGAAAAATCACAGTATTTTAAGGTATTTTTCTTATCTCTTAGATGTGCATGAAATGCATGAATGCATGAAAAATATATTTTTCCAATTCATCCACCCAAAGAAATGAACTCACTGTTTTTTGGGATGCAATTCTTAGGCAATGTTTTGATTAGGATTACCCTTTTGCATACAATTTATCATGACACAGTTATCCTTAGGTCCAATTGAAATCAATTTTATATGACTATTTTAGGTAGGATCTGTACTTGCAAGGTGTTGAGGAACCTAACTCTATGTTAAGGTGCTGTTCCAACACAGATACAATAAGATCAACTTCTGTGGTAGCTTCATAGAATTATAGAATTGTCTGGGTTGGAAGGGACCTTTCAGATCATCTAGTCCAACCATCAACCTAATACTGACAAAACCATCACTAAACCACATCTCTAAGCACTACATCTACCCATCTTTTAAATACCACCAGGGATGGTGACTCCATCACTTCCCTGGGCAGCTCATTCCAATGCTTAATAACCCTTTCAGGGTAAAAATTTATCATAATATCCATCCTAAACCTCCCCTGACACAACTTCAGGCCATTTGCTCTTGTTAATTGGGAGAAGAGACTGACCCTCACCCCTCTACAACCTCCTTTCAGGTAGTTACAGAGAGCATTAAGGTCTCCCCTCAGCCTCCTTTTCTCCAGGCTGAACACCCCCAGCTCTCTCAGCTGCTCCTTTTAAAACTTGTTCTCCAGACCCCTCACCAGCTTCTTTCCCCTTCTCTGCACCCGCTCCAGCACCTCAATGTCTTTCTTTTAGTGAGGGGCCCAAAATTGGACACAGTACTTGATATGGTGCCTCTCCAGAGCTGAGTACAGGGGGACAATCACATCCTGAGTCCTACTCACCACACTGTTCCTGATACAGGCCAGGATGCTGTTTGCCTTCTTGGCCATCTGGGCACACTGATGGCTCATGTTCAGCTGGCTGTGAACCAGTACTCCCAGGTCCTTTTCTGCTGGGCAGCTTTCCTGCAGAATTAACACCTTATTCTTTGCTAGCCCTTCAGCATGTGAAAATGTTTTCACGTAATTTGCTGCAAATAAGGCTTACAAATATTTCGGGGCGAGGGGAAGGGGTGGGGAAGGCAGATTCTGATGTACCTGCTAAATGCATGGTGTGAGTTTACTCAGGTTTGGAATTTGGGGAAAGGTGGGGAAAAGTCTCAGTGGCAGGTCTTGGCAGTGGTGTTTCATTCCTCTGAGACAAAGTTAGCTTGGTAGGTAATTGGGACAGGACCTTCCAAACTTTTCATTAGAGGATAAAGCAAAGGTGAAACCAATTGTATCACTTAAAACCCACTGGAGAAACAGCCAGTTTAGTGTGTAGATAACACTTCTGTGGTGTCTGAAGACAGCTTTTCTAGGTTGTCAGACAAAGGTGTGTTTGCTTAGAGATGCCAGTCTTGGTTACGGTTTTAACTGTGAAGGAGTGTGTGCTCAAATGCAGGGAGTTCTGCTGTGGAATCAGTGACAGGCTGGCTGAGAGCTTACGTGCTAAAGTTGGAGGGGTGGCCAGCAAGGGGGCTCTCTCAAGGTGAGAAAATGGATGAAGTCTTCTTTAAACAACAGAAGAAGTCTCATGATTACAGGTCCTTCAGCATGGGAGTGGGTAAGCACTAGAACAGGCTGCCAAAAGATGTGGCATTTAAATTCTTAGAGCTTTTCAAAAAACCTGAACAAAGCCCTATGCAACATGATTTAACTTGGAGGTTAGCTCATTTTGCGCAGGAGTTGGTCTGAATTGGCCTCCTTGGGTACCTTCTAATATTTTTCTGTGATTTCTGTAATTTTAATGGAGAGTTGTTTGTGGATTAATATGCAGTCTGCTTTGTAAAATTAAAGTCTGTGTTTTTCTGTTAGAAATTTTTCATACAGATAGCAAAATGAAAAGTGTTGCCTAGCTCACAAGGGTTATATAGGATTAAATAATTTATTTTGAAAAAAAAGGAAAGAAATTAATGAGTTTCAAGACTATTATGCTATAGAACCACTCACTAATTAAATTGAAGTGTTTCTGATAGATGTTACTGTTACATGCTTCATGAGTGAATTAAATTAGATATATTGTCATAAAGTGTGAATAGAAAAGCAGGAAAGACCTAGAAGACTTTTCACCTAAAAAACTTTTCTTACACTTTATTTTAGCTTCATATTTTGAAACTCATGCAAATAATAAATAGGTTTATAACCTGTGTTTTCCATTCCCTTACTGTGTACTCGTCTTGGGTATTTCAATAGAAATTATGTAAATAAAACTTTCTCAGGGGCCTAGAAATCATGCTGCTTTTGATTTTCACATCACTGCAGTGATTCTGAAACACCCCATTCTGCAAGATGCCACATATGCTTATGTGCAGAAAACAAGACTTAAGCTTTCTTAGTACCTTTCTCCATATGGGTCTCTGAATAAAGAAGTCAGAATGCTGCCTCTGCACCTACATGAAGCACTGAGCAATGATAGAAGTAAATAAACAGCAGCTCCCTGATGTTAATTTTTGGTAGTCAAGTTTATTATCTTTCCTTGTTGGGTTTGTGCCTTGTCCATAAGTTGTGGAGTATTTAAATTGCTGTGATAACATTCCTTTAGCTGAGGCTGTGTTGACTATCGAAAAAAGCAGCAGTGGCAGGGATGCTTTCCTACTCCTCCTCTCTTCTGAGTTCTTTTCTTTATACTCTTTCCTCCTCTCCCAGCTCTTAAAATGCTGCAAGAGAATCCATTCTTATGCCCTAATGTAAATGGTAATGAATTGGCCATAGTAACTAGCTGCTCAGGTGTGCTCTTCTGTTAACTCCCTTCTGTCTTGAACGGTGACATTAGTTACTCTGTCAGAAATAATTTTGCTTCCATCTTCTGGGGTTTGCTAATGAAATGCTGGAACACATTTTCTACAGAAGTCATAGAGTTAACTATCCATCTATTTGCAGAAGGGAGTCTGGTTATTAAAATAGTACAGCATTTTGGGATAGTGCGTTATAAAAGAAGAAAGAGAAATACTGTGAATTAGTATAAAGTCCTTGAAGGATCTGTTCTATACATGGAAAGACCTGAAGTGTTTCTGAATTGTAATAGAGATTGTCTCAGCCCCAGTGTTGCAGGATGCAGGAGGATAAAACTAAGTAAAAATGCCTGCACTGATTTAACAGCTTGCCATACTAAATGAGGGATGTTTTGCCATTTACTCCTGCTGTTGGCTTCACAAGTCACTTCTCTCCTGCTTGTGATGTTCACTGGAAGGTTCATGATCTGATTCATTAGGCTTCATCAGGATGGCACAGAAGGGTGTTTACTTCTCTCAACTTCAGTTTGCTGCCGATTTATGGTATTGAATTGGCCCTTGGAGCAGTCAGACAAGCTGCAGACATGGCAAAAGGTGACCCAGGGAGTATGCCTGTTTTGTGGCAAAAGAATATTAAATCAGGTCAAGCTGCCCTGTGTTAATGTCACCATGAGAACATAAATGGCCTGTTATTACTGCAGGATTAACCTCATGATGTCTGAACTGCCTTGAATCTTTCTGTGGACTGCGAACAAGTTTTTACAGAAAGACATTTTCTTCTGTGGCTGTTTTCAGCTTTTGCCTTCCTATGGCATTAATCTTTCACATATAGCAGGCACAAATTCTTATGGTGGTTCTAGCAAAGACTGGGATGCCAATGTGGAAAATAAGGAGAATGGAGCAGAATTAGTGATGCATACATGGAAATCCTCTTGGATGTTATGGTATAGCTGATATCAAATTATGTGCCTTTTTCCTCTGAGAAATAAATAAACCGCAAGTTTGTCATGTTGCAACTGCCTTAAGATGAGCATCCAGATCATTTTTGCTTTCCTCATAGCTTCACTGGAGTGCTCTGAAGCCTACTAATATCCTAGTTTTTCCATGCTACAGGGAGCAAAGGATAAGAGGGATTTTTTTCTGTGCTTACCTATACAGACTTAAATTGTATTGCCTGTAAAATAACCCTGATAGCGAGTCACAGTTAGCCAATATGTATTCCTTGAATTCTACAGAATAGTTGTGTTGCTGTTGTTATTACTGTTATATATCTTAGAATCATAGAATGGAAGGGACCTTAAAGATCATTGAGTTCCAACCCCACTGCCATGGCCTGGGACACCTCCCGTAGAGCAGGTTGCTCAAAGCCCCATTCAGTCTGGTCTTGAACACCTCCAGGGATGGGGCAGCCACAGCTTCTCTGGGCAACTTGTTCCAGTGTCTCACCACACTCAGAACAAAGAATTTCTTTCTAATATCTAATCTAAGTTTTCCCTCTTTCAATGGGAATTCTTTGAAACCATTACCCCTCATCCTATCACTACACCTCCTGATAAAGAGTCCCTCCCCCTCTCACCTATAGACCCCCTTTAGGTATTGCATAGAGGCTATAAGGCCTCCCAGGAGCTTCCTTTTCTCCAGGCTGAACAACCCCAACTCTCTCAGCCTGTCCTCTAGCAGAGGTGCTCCAGCCCTCAGATCATCTTCGTGTCCCTCCTCTGGACTTGCTCTGGCAGGTCCATGTCTTTCCTGTGCTGAGGGCTCCAGAGCTGGTTGCAGTACTTCAGGTGAGGTCTCACCAGAGCAGAGCAGAGGGGCAAAATCACCTCCCTCGAACTGCTGGCCACACTTCTTTTGATGCAGCCCAGGATGCAGTTGGCTCTCTGGGCTGCATCACTGCTGG